>CAJNIZ010000773.1:14632-31000 GCA_905231905.1 Symbiodinium pilosum | reverse complement strand
ACCCCACCTTTTGAGCCACCCAACTATTGCGGGCCCCCAAGGTCTGGGCGTATATGGGTGTTTCCCAAAATTAGGGGTACCTTTTTGGGAGTCCTTATAGTAAGGATAATAATGTGTTGGTGTCTATATTGGGGTCCCCTTATTTGGGGAAACTACCATATTTTCCTACCATAAGTAATCCCCTCCCCTTAGCATTGAACAGGCCCACTAATATTAGATAGCCCCAATAGGTGGTCTATCATAATATCTTGGGAGTAGTTAATATTAGGAGGTGTGGGGGAGTTTACTATGAGGGGGAGGGGATTGATCCAAGGTTGACCTTTTAATTTTAATTGGGCCAGGAAGCTGAGCAGCTGGAAACAAGCACCGGCATGTTTACCTTGAACCGTTCTTTGACAAGAGCTAGAGACGATGCGCAAATCTCCACGCGATGTGGTTTTAGGGTTTAGGGTTTGTGTTTAGTTCAATCAAAACCTACCGTATTCCGCATGTGACTTTTGAGGAATTTCCAAAACTCAGAATGCCCTTTTTGCATGTCCGCATGATGAGGGTCATCGAATGCTAGGGTCCATATTGGGGCCCCCCATTCATGGACACTCCACATGGCAGTTCCCCAAAATATAGCGGGCCCCAAGATAGACCCCAAATATGTTCTCATCCTGATTGTAAGGACCCCCAAGGAACCCCCCCACATGTCATAATGGCGCCCTGTCGATATCAGATTCCTCACTGACTCAGGGATGACCCCACCCCACCCCCCCCACCAAAAAAAAGGGCACCTACGTTTCGAAAACCATCTCCCAGATGCTTTGAACCACCCCAAATAGGTGGTAGGTTTGAGCATTTTTAATTAGTTACCGCTACTCCGTATGTAAACCTTGACAGAAGCCTGAATTTTTAACAGCTGTCTCACCACCGTGCAGGGCTGGACTGTCTCTTCATTAACAGCCCCAAGCTGCGAAGATTGCAGCCAGCTGCGCATGAGGCTCGTTTTCTCTCTGCTGTCCCCATGCAAACGAAGTTAAGGAGGATATGTAAAGTGGAAGACCCAGATTCAACATGTGGGGATTGTCCTAAATTACTGTCAATACGGGGTCCTATATTTAGGTTCCTATTATAATACGGGGCCCTATATACATTTCCCCCATTTTGGGAACAGTAATTTAGGGAAACTTCCATGTGGGGCTTTGGAGACCCAGGATTCAGACAACTGTTGTTCAGGCTTCGGGTGGTTCATTCCCAGAAGCAGGCTCCAACTCCTGAACTTTGGCTACCCATACTTTTGGGGGGAGCTAAGGAGCTAGGGATAGTCTATATCAATAGAATAAGGGGAGCTAAAGAGCGCAGGAATCTCCAAACCATGGGGGAGTTGGCATGTTCAACAATCCATTCCCTTTTGCCCTGATATGAAATACATCCCTCGAACGTGAGGCCCTTCAAGGGAATTTGTTGCATATCAGTGGTTGAGGGTAATATGTGAGGCAGTTTATTCTAGCAGCAAGGAAAGCGTGCTGTTTTAAGCCTTCGTCCAAGTGCTTCCCGAAGGGTTGAAGTACTCATACATGGTGAGACTTTTCCGTGATTTACCCTAAACTCTAAACCCTAGAACCCTAAACCCTAAACTCTAAACCCTAAAACCCTAAACCCTAAACTCTAAACCCTAAAACCCTAAGCCCTAAACCCTCAACTCTAATAAGTCTGAAGGATCTCTGAATCCTTGAAGCCCGAGGCTGTATTCCCCCCATCCCAGAGCCCACCGAAACCCTACACCCT
Source organism: Symbiodinium pilosum (assembly GCA_905231905.1). NCBI lineage: Eukaryota > Dinophyceae > Suessiales > Symbiodiniaceae > Symbiodinium > Symbiodinium pilosum. Next base: position 29,227 of record CAJNIZ010000773.1, on the reverse strand, counting down.
ACACCTTATCGCCAGTAGATCATGGGCCAGTGTCAGCAGTGTTGCGGGCTTCGTCCCAAAGAGGCGTGGCCTTCGCTTGGCATTTCTGACCTGCCTTGGGCGCTTCCAGCCTTGGAGGTGTCGGACAAGACTGAGAGTGTCGTCTTGCCCAGTCAGGATGCGAAAGAGGAGCCGTCCGAGCAAGCCAAAGGGAAGAGCTCATACTGACGGCCGACAAGCTCTCCGACAGCGTTGGGGCAGGCTTCCCTGGCGCCCAAAGCGCCAGGGCCCAAGGATCACCAGGGAAGTCCGCCTGGAGCGCTCCGGGCAAATCTGGACATGTCGGGTGAGCAGGGAGTTGCTGGTGGCAGATGTCGCAAGGAGGAGGAAGCAGGCGAGGATGCAAATTCAGCGGCCGTGCGGCCCATGGACCCGAGCACTCCTACCGGAAAGGCATCGACCTGCTCGACAACCTCAAGCCCGTTCAGCGGAAGCGACAGCAGTTGCCCTCAGGAAGCGCACCTTTGGAGCTGTATGTACATGGTGGCGGAGCCGGACACAAGAAAATTGTATGCTTTCAAGACGATGAGCACAGGGTACGTCGCAAAAGAAGGCCTGCGAGACATTGTTTGTCAAGAAAAAGACCTGCAGATGTCATGCAACTCGCCGTTTGTCATTCAGCTGTACAAGACCTTCGACACTCCCAAGAACCTGTGTATGCTCTTGGAAGTGGCCTTGGGTGGTGATCTGGCTGCCACGTACAACTCACATGATTTGATAGGTAATGTGGCCTGCGTGAAGTACCATTCTGCGGGCGCCATGCTGGCTTTGAACTATCTGCATTCCGTGGGGATATGCTTTCGCGATGCCAAGCCGGAGAATATTTTGCTGAATGCAGAGGGCCAGGTGAAATTGGGAGACTTCGGCTGCGCAAAGCGCATTGGCAACGTGAAAACGTACACCATCTGCGGCACAGCAGCGTTTATGGCGCCTGAGATGCTGTCGCCATGCGTCGGCTACGGCTTCGACGTTGATGTCTTTGCGCTGGGTTACCATCCTCGTGTTGTTCACAGGAGGCCCCGACATGGAAAATCTGAATGATGACGAAGCACACACCGTCATCTGCCGGCTTAGCCACCAAGATCCGCAGCTCCGCGGTGGCTGCGAATGGTGGTTCGATTGGGGCACTGAGCCTCCACTTGTTCCGTGTGGCGCTGCTGCGAGGTGGCAAAGCCCGCCGCCAGCTTGCGACTTCCCGCATGATCCTGCCCTATTTGCGGATTGGGCAAAATGCTCGGCGCATCAGGTGGACAATGACTTTGGTCCGGAAAAAGATGTGGTCTCCCTTATGGCATGGGATACTCCACCCTGGAAGCAGCCTCGCAGTAACAGGGACCGCTGGCTAAGGAAGGACGATGAGTCCCACCGCAGGCGGGACAGAGACAGGCGACCACGCAGAAGTCGTACACCGGAGAGAAGGACATCAAGTGATAGTAAGGGCAAAGCTTCGGGCACATGTAAATCCAAGACGTGGTCCAGCAGGTCCTTGGGAGAAAGGCGGCCAGTACCTGGCACGACATCGACTGCACGTGGGTCCACGCACGTGGGTCCACGGACGTGGTTACAGTGGATGCAGATGCATTGTCACATGACGATGCTCTGCACTTGTGGATGCAGATCCTGGAGTTGAGACATATGGGTGCAGAGCCCAACAACTATGGTCTGCCTCAGTACCACGTTGATAACCTTGCCGCCACGCTGGAGGACCTGGACGCTTCCGACGTAACTACTTTGTTGTCAGCATATGGGCATGTGCAAGGGATCTGCCAGGCGCAGGTAGCCACTGCGGCCAATGCTAGGCTGCAGAGACTCAGGGAACAAAGTGCAGCGCCTTCCAGACGAGCAGTGGATGGGGCTCCCGGAGGCCAAGATGAAGAGGAAGAAGATGAGTGGACGTCTATGGTGCAGGCGGCTACCGCTCTGCATACAGTTCAAGGCGGCCTCAGCACCTTCGCAATACACCTCCAGACCATGACGGACCAGTTCTCTGAGATGGCGCGACCGCGCCAGGTGATCAGGTCGGGGTTGCTCAGAGGCCGTCTCGCTGGAAGATATGGAACAGGAACAGGGAGAAGATCCATGGGAAGCGCTTGCCGAGACGCAAGAAGACACGGGCTTTGTTCAGGAAACAGCTGCGGATGTCGCATGGATCAACTTTTGGTGGCCTACATGGAAGAAGCCATGCGACAAGGGGAGAGCTTGGCTAACAGAGTGTGTGCTGTCGCAAGCACGCAGCTGGACCCAGGAATGGGAGCAGTGAATGGTGAAGACCGAGATCCTGGAGATGTGGAAAGGGAGATGTTGGATGAAGTTGGGGTTGCTGACAAACGGGCAGCGGAAGAGGAAGCCAAGGAGCAGTATTGAAAGCGGACGAAGCACTGGCAGATGAGTGGCCTGGCAGGCCAAGGAAGACGCAGAGATTGCGTATCAACGCGGAGGAGCACCAGCGATGGGATGATTGGGCCATGGCCTTTGAGTTGGGGGTTGCCAGTCCTCCAAAGAGGCGCAAGGTCGCGGTCAGGGTGTCTACGGCAGCCGGCGCTATGGCTGGTGGGACCGTTGACCTTGGTACTGTGCCTGTTGGACAACCACTACGCCTGTCGCTGACGATGGCGAGTTCGGTTCCTCGTCGTCTTCTGACCCAGTGAAGCTGAGCGGTGAGCTAGTAGTCCCCTTTTTTTGGAGAGTAATCTTGGTGCGACTATTTATGAATGGTGGAGTAGTGGTCTTGTCCCCAGTGTCCTGGTCAAAAAAGAGCTGGGAGCTGAAATCTTGGAGGCCTTTCAGGCTCAACGCAGCTTTTTACAAGCTCAGGACTCACAGAAGAGTGAGTCTACTGCGTGATGTCTAGGGGTTCTGCCTGAGGTTGAGGGTGTAATGCCTGGACGCCTGAGTGGATGCAGTGACCCTGTCTTTTGAACGGTGGCGCGTAAGCTCGCTGCTGGCACATTGTGCGAAGAGGGTTGAGGTTTGTTGAGCTTCGCTCGATCCTTCGGATCTTTGCCGCCTGGCGGAAAAGGAGCGCTTAAAAAAAAACTTACGCCCTAAACCTAAACCTTAAACCCTAACCGAGACTAAGGTTTAGGGTTTAGGGTTATTTATTCCCTACTAAAGCCGCACAGCAATGAATTTTCCTACCATGGTCCCGTGAGATCTTAAGGGCAACATGTACTAGTTGCTCGGAGGGGACGGGGAAAGGGTTTAGGGATTAGGGTTTATGGTTTAGGGCTTGGGGAAGGGAACGTTTACTTTCCGGGGGGTCATTCGTAGGGAAGAAGGGAATACGTTACAAAGGTTTTATGAAGGGATTGTATTCCCTCATTTCCTAGTAGCCCTAAACCTAGACATGGTAGTTTCCCAAAATAAGGGGACCCCGATATAGACCCTAAGATACGATATTCCTTATTGTTAGGACCCCAAGAGGGTACCCCTAATTTTGGGAAACCTTCATATATTGTCTTATTCCTACTAAGCACCCGAAAGCTTAAGGATGCAGAGTAATGGAAGCCGGCCCTAAACCCTAAACCTTAATGCAAGATGTCTAAAGCCAAAGAGTGTGGTGCCTCGGATCGGGGGGGAGGGTTAGGTTTTAGGGTTTAGGGGTTTGGGCTTTAGGGGTTTGGGGGTTTGGGGCTTTAGGGTTTTGGGGTTTAATGGTTTAATGGTTTAGGGTTTAGCATAGGGATGAGGTAGAATTTTATAGAAATGCTCATGCCCATATAAACTTACCATTGTTGAGGGATCCCAACTTTCCTTAATTCCAGAACCTCACATTTTTAAGCTCAACAATCCATACCAAAATCCCAAATTATGGCAAGAAACACTGAAGCCTCCCTCTTACCCTAAACAGCCCCGGATCCCGACATCTCCCGAGATATATAGGGAGTAAAAATGTGAACCCCAAGAATGTAATAGGAAAATACCTAGCCGCGTCATTATCTTCCTATTATATTCCTGAGGTTCCCACTTTACTCCCTTAAACATACCTACACATACCTAGAACTCTACAGATCCCACTGTTTGAGTAATTTAGGTTCCTGCATTACTGCACTCATCACCGCGGGTTGACCAAAGGTTGACCATGCATGTATATGTATGTATTACATACATATACAGATATATATATATATAGAGATATACGGGACTCCGTAAGTAGGGACCCTTAGAGGGGCTATAGGCACATTTGAAGGTTTAGGGCTTAGGGACGTGTATGTACATACACATGTATGTGTAAAGATGTCCCAAACCGTATACAACCCCTTCTACTGGCCAAATTACGACGACCTGGCCCCACCTCACCCGTAATGGGTCATAGTCTACGCTCCTTAAAGGCGTTATATAGGGGAGAATACAGAGGAGTATCATAGGGCTTACTAACGGGGATGCTAGGAGTTTAGACTATAGCTCAATTGGTTTAGGGTGTAGGGTAGATAGCCCCCAGTAGGCGCAATTTGAAATTTTCATGAACAGGCCACTATAAAGGGGACCCTCTAAACCCCAAGCCCTAACAGACTCTTCCCTAGATTCTAGACTCTAAGCCCTAAACCCTAAACCCTAGAAATTTGCTCCTAAAAGCAGACCTTATTTCTACAATCCTTTTTAAAAGAGCGCCCGGATCCCAGAAGTCGAGTCCTAAAGCCCTTAACCCTCTACAACCCTTTAAAACGGCGTTAAGGTTTAAGGTTTTTGTGTTTAGGGTTTAACAGGGCCCTACGCTGTCCACCGTATACCATAGATCCCTGACTCTGAAAGCCTGACCCTATACAACGCCTTTCAAGGAACCGCCCTCGACCCTAGAGAGCTTTAACCCCAGACCTCTTACCCTAGGGTTTAGGGTTTAGGGTTTAGGGCCCTATACAATCGCTGTAAAGGGACCCTACATTATCCCCCCAAGCCCTAGGCTTCCAACCCTAAACTCTGAGCCTGACCCAGCTCCTTCAATGGAACCCTACATTAGGGTTTAGGGCTTTGGGTTAGGGGTTTACATTACCCAGTATTTCTATACAACCTTTTTCAAGGTGGTAGCGCCCTACTCGAAGGTTCATGGCACTTAGTGACTCCGTATAACCAGGCTTATACTTAGCCTTACCTATAATCCCCCTGTACAAGTAGAGGTAAACAACCCGGTTTCAAGTAGTTACTTGGTCCAATCAACCCTAAACCCTATAATACACTACTCCATTCGTGCCTTGGGTTGGAACAAGGCCGGCCTGTCGGCTCTCCCTTCATCCTTGCGCAGACTGGACTGACCACGGGCATAGTTGGTTTAGGATTGGGATTAAGGCTTGGCATGGAATAGCCCCCTTGAGTAGATAGCATATAGGGTTTAGGGCTTAGGGTTTAGGGTCTAGGGTTATAGTCCCCCTTAAGTAGATAGAATATGGGGTATATCGGGATCTTCTTATACTCTACCCAAAGCCCTCTTCTATCTACTTTCTATCTACTTATGGGGGAATATTAACCTTTAACCATAAACCTAAATAGTAAGGTTTGGAAATTAGTATTTAGGACATACGGCTTGCGGTTTAGGATTTAGAGTTTGGGGAGTATTGGGGATATTAAGGGCGTGACAATGAAGCTTATAGGGGATAACAGCAATGGGCTAAATTCCCGTTGATTTCAAACCACAATGAGGTCTTACTGGACGGACAGGGCATTTCATGCCAATCGCCTTTCGACCATACATCGTGGAATCTGTCAGCCTTGAGTTCAAGGCTGATTTCAAGGTTTCCCAGAATTAGGGTTACTTTTTTAGGGATCACCATAATAAGGATAAGTTTCTAAAAAGGGTTCCCTTACTTTGGGAAACTACCATTTGGCATACCCAAAGCCCTGACGATCAGCCGGATTTAACAGCAGGGTACCCTAAAGTTTGCTGTGGCCCCGACACGTCGGGGGCGTCCACTTCCACACGCTGGTCTTGGTGGATTACTGCCAGTATGAACTGTTCTTATTGTTATCATCACTACCTGGACCCCAAAAGTATGTAAAATAATGGCCTTTATGGCTGTTATTTGGGGTTTAGGTTTAGGCTATTATTTTGCATACTTTGGGGGCTGAGGTATTCGTATTTCTATTATTACTATGCATGATTACAACTATGAGTGCTACTATTCTTATGGCTGATACTGTTTACTAGTCTTATTAGTATTATTACTGTTAGTATTCTTGCAGGGACTTCCACTTCTCGGTCTTGAAGGATAGCCAATAATTCTCGGAGGAGAAGGAGGCGGACTCCCTGAGCAACCCTGACCTCTTAACCCTAAGCCGTCATCCCTACCTGAACCCCAAACGTATGTAGAATGATTAGCTTTTGGGCTGTTTTTAGGTGTTTTGTGCTATTCATTTTACCTACTTCTGGTGTTCAGGTAAATCCTAGACCCTATCCCTAAGGCTCAAAATAGCCAAAATAGCCATACAGCCTTATAGTATGGCATTTGGGCCCAAATAGCTCTGAAAATCTGAGTCCTTAGAGACTTGGGGTATATAATTCCTAATCCCTCCCTCCCCCCGTGTTTCGCCCCTTCAGGATCTGTCCGGAAGTCGTCTTGGCACGCTGCTCGGCAAGGCCCCCACAACGGCTTGCGGCGGTTTCGGGTTTAGGGTTGAGGGTTTAGGGCCTAAACCCTAAACCCCTAAACCCTAAACCCAAGCTAAGGGAGTTCAGGCCAGCTTTCAGTTCAGGAGTTAGGGTGTAGGGTCATGTGAGGGGGGAGTTTGAGTAGGACATGGTGTAGGATCATGGGTTTGTTAGGGTATCCGCACGGATTCTGTTACGGAGTGTATGCTGGGTCAGCACCTAACAACCCTCAACAGGGTTCCCGCGGAAATTGGATAATTTCATGGGATCTCCGAGCACGTCTCATAGAACCCTAAACCCTAAACCCTAAACCGCACCTAAACAAGTTTCAGTTAGGGGGCAGCTGGGGTCATTGCAGGCTGTGCAGGGGTTAGAAGTCTACTTTTTGAGCTTCTCCCCTTTTACCCCCTAAACCCTAAATCCTAAACCCTAAGCCCTAAGCCCTAAATCCTAAACCCTTCTTTCATATAGTAATCTAAGCATGGAAAATTTTCGCGGGCAAGGCATTAATGGGCAAGGTCCTAATGGACAAGGCCTTAATGGGCAAGGTCTTAATGGACAAGGTCTCAGGGCTTCGAGTTTAGGGTGCAGGGCTTACAGTTCATGGTTCGAGGCTTGGAGTTTAGTGTTGAGGGCTTAAAATTTAGGGTTCAGAGCTTAGAGTTTAGGGTTCAGGGCTTGGAGTTTAGGGTTGAGGGCCTTAGAATTTAGAGTTCAGAGCTTAGAGTTTAGGGTTCAGGGCTTGGAGTTTAGGGTTGAGGGCCTTAGAATTTAGGGTTTGGGGCTTAGAGATGCTTAGAGTTTAGGGTTCAGCCGTTAGAGTTTATTGTTCAGGGTTTGGACCCGATGGCTGGGTGGGTAAATGACCATTGTTCGAAAATGTTGCTCGACAAGAAAATGCTTGGACTTGAGATGCTGAATCCTAAACCCTAAACCCTGAATCCTAAACCCTAACCTGGTTGAAGCCAGTGATCCTTCAGTCGTTTTGTTAGCGTTTGCTTCCTTGTTAGGATGTAGGGTTTAGGGTTGACGGCTTCCTTGTTAGGATTTAGGGTTCAGGGTTGAGGGACAGGGATTCCGGGTTTGGGGCTTTGGGTTTGGGGCTTGGGGTTTAGGGTTTCCTTGAATATGACTGCAAACAGGATCCTTGTTGCTTCCCAGAAGTAAGTCTCACACCTTGAACTTTACCCTTAAAAGTTATATACTTTGCCAGTAAAAACATGATAGTGAAGAGGCCATAAACTCCAAGGTCACCACTGTATACTGAAGAAGCTTGAATAAGCCGTACTGTCATCTCTTTCCAACCCTCATCGCATCACAGTGACACCTACTCTCCAAAACCCTCCTCTAATCATTTTAGGCTCCTACAGTGAATCCTTATAGCAACCCTATATAAACCGAGTTTCCATTGAATAAACCATTGTCTTTTCGACTTGAGTCTCCACTATGTCACTATTTCAACAAACCATCGGATCTCCGCCATTCCAATTGAAAGGGCATCTCTAACCCAATTCCATCTAAATACCCCAAACTCCAACCCCAAACCTTAAACCCTAAACCCTAAAACCTTAAACCCTAAACACCAATCTAAATAGACCCCTGCAGTGGGCCCTTATGATGCTGCTGCATAGACCTGGGCTGCAGGCTTTCCAACACCTGCAGAAACTTCGAGTCTTGCGCCCTGGTGCTTTAGAACCTGGCTTAGGGTTTTGGTGTTTACGGTTTTGGGGTTTGGGGTTTTGGGCTTACGGTTTTGGGTGTTTGGTGTTGGCTTTTGGCTTTAGGGTAGCTACAAATTTGGGCTTTTTGCAATGACAAGAAGCATGGAGGGCTCCAAATCTTGGGGCTCCCCTAAACATGCTCTTTGGTTGTGTTGTAGCTAGCTCAAAACTCCTAAGCCCTTAACGCTCAACCTTTAATCCTAAACTTGAATCCCTGCACCATTAACGCTGGATAACCTGCCTCAAGTTGGGGGTGGAGGCTTCAGGGCTCAGAGTTTTTTGAGGCAAAAGGAAGAGTTCCTTGGAATGCTGAAAGCCCATGCTATTTGAGCAACAGTTTAGGGTTTCGGGTTTATCCCAAAACCCCCAAAACCTTCACATCAGTAAACCCTAAATGGGGGAGCTTCTCGAACAAACTCCCTACACATCCTGAGGGACTGCCGCCTTGTAAATTCCTTATATTCCCCTTATATATATATATATGTGGGTGGTTGTCAAAATCATGGTCCCTTTTTGGATCCCGGTTATAATACGGCACCTAATATTTAGGGTACCCGAAGAGGGATCACAATTTGGCAACTACCCATATATATATATATATTTTTATATATATCTATCTATTTGTTCATTTATTTATATCCGCAGGGCCCCTCCCCAAATTCCAAAACCCCAAAACCCGAAGCCCTTGAACCCTAGACCTGTTTGGTTTGAGAGACCCCTAAAGATACGGTCCCAAACCTTAACCCTGACCCAAGAGCCTGAAACCTAAGCCCTTGACCCTAAATATTAAACCCTGAATCCGAAAGCCTAAGAAATTAACCCTTAGCTTTCAACACTTTTCGAGGTGGAATGTCTGGGACCCTCTCTAAGGGGGACTCGAGCGGTCCTCAAAGGAACGGCAGGGGCCTGAATGTTATCCAATGTTGTGGATCCAGATTCGTTATATTGTTATGGTATGTTATGGTATAGGGTACTTGATGATGTTGGTAATTGCTCCAAACCCTAGACCCCTAAGCCCTAGTTAGGCTTCTACATTATCTTTTTGCCGGGTAGGCACACTTGGCAGTCTCAGGCTGTTGGGATTATGGGTCATAAGCGTAAGGTACAGGGCTGTAACATTGAAATCCTGAAGGCTCCTAAGACCAGCCAATGCTGAGGAAGCCCCAAACACATTGTTCCCGAAGCTCTAAACGCTTTTGGAAGAGAACACAAGGAATCTCGAGTTCAATGAGCTGGCAGAGCTGCCAGCGAATGCCTCAGAACATCGTGGGTTTAGGATTTGTAGGGTCTCTAGGTAGGGAGGAATTCTAAGTTTTAATCAGGCAATAACCGGTCGTCTCTCATCGTTCCTAGTGATTATAGACAACAAAAGTGTTTCGCAATATACCTACCTAGTAGGGTTTGAGGTCTCTGTTGGGGCATTTGAGCTTATGCCTGGGGGCGGGGTGGGACGGGGGGTGTACTTGGGGCACTGTCATGAAGCACGGTGTTTTTGAGGAAGTATGGGACTTATGTAGGTTGTGCAGAGATGCCGCCATCAATGGGGCTTGTTTATATGTGCAGGATAGACGGCGTAGAGTACAGGGTTTAGAATATGTGTATACAAAAGGATGTAGGGCTAGGTTTCAGGTGTTGATTCACGTAGAAGCCTGAATTGTTCGCTCCCGCCCCCCCGCCCCGGGTGCTCCTGATTGAAAACGTTGGCAACCTCCTCCCCCAACAAGACACCCTTGGTTGGCTGGATAATTGTCCTTCAGTGGTGGTTTGTCCTGCAGCGGCCTGAAAAAGGTCAGCTCAAGGCCAATCAGTCCTATCAATTTAACGAAGTAAAGAAATTTCTGGCTGTCCTCTACCCAGCGTTCTGGGTAACAGCGCAAATAGGTCAGTAACAGCGCAACTTGGTCAGATTGGTCAGTAACACCGCAACTTGGTCAATAACCGCGCAAATTGGTGGGTCACAGGGTGCATAAGCTTTATGTGAAACCGCACAGTGTAAAGGGTAGTTATGAATGTAGGTGTTGTTTTTTGTAGACTTAGTATGCCAGGGATAGGCTATCAGTCGGACAACCAGCCCAAACGCCCAAGTTCAGTTACCTGCTCGGCAGCAATTAAGAACTTCTTGCGCTGAGGGTTCAGGGATGTTATGATTTAGGGTTTAGGGATCTAGGGTTCAGGGTTTACCAGGTACCCCAGTCGTACCCTTTTTCGTTTTTTTTTATTTGGGGGTCTCCTTATTAAAGCGAACATTAGGAGAAGGGGTACTCTTATCATGAATGGGTTTCGGGGAAGCCAGTCTACGTTTGGAGATTAAACCCTAAACCCCAAACCATGCCTTGCCTTAGGGCATGCTGCAATAATTACTTGAGGGTTTAGGGGTTTAGGGATGTTTAGGGTTAAGGGGGTTTAGGGTTTAGGGGTTTAGGGGTTTAGGGTTTAGTGGGAGATGGAGAACCGGGCTGTTCCCTTTGGGCAATATTCATTGTTTACCGACGGCTTGCGCTATCTAGTACCCTACACCACCCACATGGAAGCCCACACCCTAAACCCTAAAAACGCAAACATGGAAGCGCAAATGAGCCCCTTTGTCTTTGCAGGGCCTTTGCATGTCAGTTTGGGGCAAGACACATAGTGTGTAAGTTTAGGGTTTGGGGCTCCCTGCCATTAGTATCGGGGAGCACTTTAGGGGATATATGCGGGATCTGCCCCAAAAACCAGCTCTACAAAGTTAATGCTCGACAGAGTTTTGCGAGTGAGGAAACGCTTAACTAATTAGGGGCCTAAATAATTTCCAGTATTATGGTTCCATATTAGTTGTGTATATTATAGTATGTGACACCTCAAGTGGGCCTCAAAATGATATTGGTAATTATCTGGGCCCCTATATTAACTAGCAGGGAATGAAGCCAGGAGACAAACGCTGCAAACAAGCCCCATGGCAAACTCCTGAAGCCTACCTGGAGCGCCAGTTGCGTAGAGTTTTTTGGGTTATACCCTACGTATTAAGTGGGGGCTAACTTCTATCAAGATGTAGATAATCTTACACTACAGGTACGTCCTAGATTCTAAAACCTAAAGGCTTTGATCGCGATGGTAGGTTTCAGTATGTGGGGTCGAGGGATCCGGCTGGAGGTTTGCAGGTTTATGGTTTAGGGTGACAGTTCTGGATCCCATTTCACGGGTGCATGAAGTGGGGTCCTCAAAATTTGAGAGCTGTGCCGCGGCCCAACGATACTTTTCACCCTAAGCCCTAGTTCTCAGTACTGTGGTGCATCATGATGTTCTTCAGAGGGCTATGAGGTTCTTGCAAAGATCTAGACCCAGCGACTTAAGTCCCAAACCTTACAGCCAGACCCTACTTGGAGGTTCATGGGGCTTCGTAACCACATATAAGTGGGTTAACCTACATAAGCCCAGTTGGGGATTATAAGTAAAGTTCTATACCCAGCTATAAGTTACTAAGTCCCATGAACCCCCGGTTATAGGTCACCTAACCGCAAGTTTTATAAAACGGTACTGGAATAGACTGGCCACCTATTCGCTCCACTTTACCTCAATTGGGCTGTGCTGCTGAGACCAGTTTGGGGCTTGGAGTGAAACACGCTAACTGTTGTCTCTTATCTGGTAGCTCTACAAGGCATTTTATGACTACTTTCAGTTTCATTTTCCATTTGGGTTTAGGTCATCATGGTTTTTTTCCCCTGAACCCTAAACCCCAAAGCCGGAAAGATCATAAAGTGCTTGCCCAGTAGGCTTTGGATTATGCCACTCAAACTCTAAACCCTACACCCGCTGGTCCAAACCCATGGGCCTTAAACCCTCCGGCATCCGAGGCGGATATCTTCAGCGGCCTGACATTTCTGAAAGTCCTATGGCTGACTGGCAACCACTATTCCAAGGGTGAGCGTGAGTACAAGAAGATGAAGGCGGGTGCTTTAGCTTGCGGGGAGTTTCAGGTTTAGGGTTCAGGGTTCAGGGTTTAGGGCTTAGGATTTGTTCCGTAAACCCTAAACCCTAAACCCTAAACCCAAAACTGTAGGGTTTCTGCTAGTTCAACCCCATGCCAAAAAATACAACGAGCCAGTCGGGACCCTCAACCTTGAACCAAAGCTGGGGTCGCTTTTGCACTGCGTATGTTTAGGGTTTAGAGTTTAGGGTTTAGGGTTTGGACCCCCCACCCTGTAATAGTGACTATAAGGGATAATAAGGATTATATTAGGGTCCTATTATAAGCCTATTATACCACTATTACAGGGTGGGGGGTCCTCCTAATGTGTATGCACGGATTTTTCGTAGTTGTGTTTCGGAGCTACCGAGATGATACATGGGTAGTTCACAGAATTCGGATCCCATTTTAGGGTTTAGGGTTTAGGGTTTAGGATCTAGGGTTTAGGGTATAGGGTTTAGGATTTAGGGTTTAGGGTTTAGGGTCATTTTGGTACCCCTAAATCTTAGGTGCCGTAATATATTTTATAACCAGAAGGGGCCCATGATTTTGAGGACAACAGACATGGTGGATTGTCAACATTAAGTTCCTTTTTGCGATCCCCGATATTCAGGGTACCCAGAAGGAAGATAAGTTTTGAGAACCCACCACATGTTGCAAAAAATATGTTGGGAGCCACGCTCTTCTAACCATTCACTTGGTTCCAAGCAAAACCATCTCCTTGTTTAGGGTTCAGGCTTAGTGGTTTAGGGTTAAGGATTTGGGGTGGGGAATGGTTGCATCCGGCCATTAGTCTTCACGCAATCACCAATAACGGTCAGCACGTCCCATGCCAGCATGGAAGTGCTTGAAAAACAAGTGCTATGGCATGGCCTGTGGCATATCCAACGAGTAGGACTTGCCCCAACCCACATAACAAGGACCCCGTGACAGTTCTGTGACTCGTCTACTTTAGGATACTGCTTACCAATCCTCTTAGTAATATTAGGAACTTACAGCCGCTAAACCCTGAAACCCTAAACCAGGGAGTTCAGAGTTGAGAAGGAGCGTGTCGCAGCCTCCTCAAAATATTATGGAGCCCCAAACAGGTCCCCTTGACACAAGGACCATAGTCTCAGCAGACCCATTTTCGGTTTGGGATTCGGGAAGGCGGGAGGGCAAGCTCATGCTTTAACTAGGTCATGTCCTGTAGGCTCTTATAGTTTCTGTTGCTGCTAACGCTCGTTTTTTGCTAGAAGACCTGCTTAGGTTTGGGTCTAGCTGACTTGGGTCAGAGAAGGTACCAGCTTTGGACAGAAGGCTCAGGACTTTGGATTTTGTGTTGCTGGAAACCCCTAAACTAAACCCCTAAACCCCTACCCCTAAACCCGATGGCTACAACCCCCTGAGGCGAAGTCAAGGCCTCCTAATATGGGACTCCAATATTTGGAGACGCCTTAGGGCTTCCTTAATGGAATGCTCACTAACCCACCTCGCCCTTTACTAAACTTATTCTGACTATTGCTACAGGTTGGACCTCTGCTGCTTGTACGTATGGTTGCACTGGAGACAACTTCACATACATGAGTCTGCAGGAGTAGGTACGCATTATCTTTCAAATGTAGGTACTATCACTAGAGATGCATGCATGTAAGGGCATTCCAAAGTTAGGTTAGTCAGTAGCAAGATAGCCAGGTAGCGTATACAACTAGACCATACCCCCTACCTGAAGGACACAGCCCTTATGCTCCAAAATCTACGCTCTAAAGCCCTGAGCCCGAAATCCTGCATGGGCCCCACATGTAGGTGGCCGGAAACAAGCTTCGGGAGCTGCCTCCGAAGCTGTTTGTACCTTAGCCATCCATTGTGAGCAGCATTTGGGGATAATGGAAAAGAAAATGGAAACTACTACAGTATATTGGGGTGATATAGGGTTTAGGGTTTAAGGTTTAGGACTTAGGGTTTAGGTTTTTTGGGGGGGGGCTTGGGTTGGCGTTTCAGGTGTTCGCAGGCTCTAGGGTTTGGGACCTTGCATGGAATTCTGCTACAACGTCTGAACACAATCCAGCCATTATTTAGGGCTGGAAGGTCGCAGTGCCAATTTTCTGTCAATTTTTTGTATGGGAAATTCTGTGAGGCCTCATGATGCGAATTGATTTGCAAGCCTATAGCAAGCTTGTTTCTACTCCCTCTCCTCCTACTGAGTCCGGAACAGATCCAGGAAATTTAGCAGGCCCTCGCATGCAAGCCTAGTCTCGCTCAGGCCTTCGACCCCATTTTCTTATTATTAGCCGTTTTTCCATATAGCCGCAGACCTCAGCAGTCAGCTGCGG
>CAJNIZ010000773.1:357-10672 GCA_905231905.1 Symbiodinium pilosum | reverse complement strand
AAATGCCACACCTTGGGTACTGCCTCAGTAACAGTTGGATAATACTTATAATATGGTTATATATAGCCCTTAATAGGACCCCTAATATAGACTGTTACTGGGTGGGGGCAGTACCCAACCTACACCCCTAAACCCTAAACCTAAACCCTAAACCCAGGACCCAAGAGTTTCTGTTGCTTTAAGGTTCGGGAGTTCAGGGTTTAGGTTTCAGGGAATATATTGGGGTTATATTGGGGTTTAGGGTTTAGGGTTTAGTGGAAAAGAAAATGGAAACTACTATGATGGGGTTTAGGGGTTTGAGTGTTAGGGTTCTGGGTTCAGGGCTTCGATTCTAGTAAGCCAGTCCTACCACCCCATACCAACCACCAGTAAGTAGAGACTAAACCCTAAACCCTAAACCCCTAAACCCTTTAACCCTAAACCTGTATTGACCCTTCCTCACCCCCGGAATGCCTGTTGCGCACGCTCATAGAAATTTTGACCGTCCTCTCAGATCACTCCCCAGGTTGGTAACATGTACCACTACTGGGTAGTATTTTATTTGGGGATACTATGGTACCCAATATAGAGTAAGATTGTATCCTCCGTTTGGGGTATAGTATTTTGGATAAGGAATCTAATCTTACTGGGTTTAACCACCAAAAAAACACTACTCTACTGGGTTATAGTCCCCCTTAAGTAGATCGAATATGGCTTCGGGTATATTATAATAAGATCCCCATATCATATACTCCATATTCTATCTACTTAGGGGGACTAGGGACTGTGTATCTAGGAATCATTTATGGGAATCAACCTACCGGATCTTGCCAGGGGTCCTGGCTCCCCACACCGGAAACGCAAAGCCCCGAACGCTGAATTACCAGACCTACCTCAGGCCTCTACAAGGTGCACGCTCAAGTAAACACAGTGGCTTAAGTACTTACCAGCATAAAAAACAAAAAAACCCTACACACTAATCCCTTAACCCTCAACACTAATCCCTAAACCCCAAACACTTAACCCTAAACACTAAGCCCTAAACCTTAAACCCTAAACCCTGATTCCACCTGGAATTACCTAGGCAGCCAAGCCAAACAACCAGGAAGAAGATGGCTGTTCCGTTCCTAGGTAGGGACCCTAATCTGCAGAATGTGGTTGTTTAGGAGGAACTATTAACAAAGCTGCCAAGGTATAGTGTAGGGTACCTCAGATAGACCTAATAAACCCTAAATGATAGTGGTAATTATCCAGATCCCCCTAAACCCTAAGCCCTAAACCCTAAACCCTAAACCCTACCCAATAGTATACAACCGGGTTGAGTCTAGGAGTGCTGGATAGCAACAAGTTACCTCGCCTAACCATGCAGCCCCTGACCACCAACTAAAGGCGGTTTAGGGTTTAGGGTTTAGGGCTTTTTTTCCTGCAGCATGACTGGCTTGGGTTGGGTTAAGGAACTTAGATTAAGCTGCCATGAAAGGGGTATGTGGTAAATGAGAGGATTTCCTTTATAGAGCCAGGTTCAACGCACCATGTACATCTAAATGCTCAGAGTGCGCATTATTGGGTCATGATGTAGTACACTTGTCGCTCCATTCCCATGTCACCCAGGAGTGCTCAAGTTGCTGGACAATCCATTCCGGCCAACGCTGACCAGGCCGTGGTGGAGCACCAATGCCTTTGGTTAGGAGGTTTAAGGCTTTGGGTTTAGGGTTTTGGGCTTAGGGCTTTCAATCGTGAACGAGATGTTGCTGTCAACACTAGAGAGTAGGATTATATCTTTGTTTTGGCTATAGCATTCCATCCCAGAAAACGAATAGGACCTTACTTCGTTTTTCGAGCATCAAAAGCTCTGTGGAGGCTTCTGCGCGGTAAGCATCTTGACGACAAGATGTAACTTTACAAGCCCAGAAGACGTGAAAACCCCAAAAGAACACCAACGTAGGAGCCTTAAGATTTGAAAGCTCGTTCGGTGTAACAGGTGTTTTGGCATAACATTGGCATTTCATCGTGGTTTTACATGACCCGTCTGGAGGCTTAGGGAGGAATTGCTCCGGAGCACAACTGGTCGCTTCATCATTGTGTACTGATTCTATGGCGCCTCAAAAGGGGGGAAGGGGTAAGAGAGGTGCCGCGCAAAATTACTTGCGCAGTTTGTCTTGTTGTTTTTTTGAGGTGCGCAGCATCGTTGATATTGACAAGTTGCCAGAAAAGGTTTCTGCTCCAGCTGCGTGTGGAGGTTCACAACCAATCTTGAGACTGATATGCCATATGCACATTACATGGATGGGAAGGTAAAGTAGCCATAGATCCCACAGAAAGGACATTGGCAGCAACAGTTGCAACAAGAACCGTGGCCGCAGTAGCAGTACAGCTAAGGCCTGGAATCAGGAAGCACCTGTGCAGCAGGCATGAAAGCACAATAGTCGTCAGCGTTTTAGTTGCACAGCTCGCAATATCAAGAGCACCCGAATCCCCCGCAAGTGAAGGGAAATGACACCGTCCTGTTTGTAGGTACTCTACGCTCTATACTATGAGTCTATACTGTAGACCTTGCGGCCTCTAAAACCCAAAGCTAAACCCTAAACCCTTAACCCTAAGCTGGAGCGGCCACAAGCTTTGAATTGAACAACCCTCGGTCCAGACCTTCATTTCTGAGGGTCAGGGGGTTCAGGGTTCAGGGTGGGCCTTAGTAAGTAGGCTACTGAGATAACCGAAGCTTATTCCATTACATGGCTTTCAGGTGTTACTCAACCCTAAACCCTAAACCCGCCCTATTACGTAGCAAGTGTCCCCAACCCTAGAATCTCGCCAAGAAACCAAACGTGAGCTATAGTCTAAACTCCTTACAGGGGAGTTATAAAGGGGATTATAAAGGGGAGTATTCTAGGGAGTATTAAGGGGCATACGCGGGATTTAGGTTATAGCTCACATCGAGAAATATGGCCATTACCCGTTGGATTTGTGGTTTTGAGGTTGTAGGTCTGCATGAGGTTTAGGTAAGTACCCGAAGCTACAAAAAGTGGTTTAGCCCTTAGCTAGCCATGTCATTTTTGATGATGTCCTTTTGCTTGGCTACCCTGGGGTTTAAGATCCTTTTTTTTCCTGTGCAGGGCTTGGATTCGGATGGCAGCCGTAAAACATCCCTCTGACCCTCTGAACCTGATATCTACCTAAACCCTAAACCAAAGGAATGTAAAGCCCCAAAGCCCAGTTCTTGAGCGAATGACCCTCCACAAACTCTGAACCGCAAAGCGCCATAGACCCTACGGCTTTACTCCTACGGTGTAGGGTTTTAGTATTTGGGGCTTATCTGGACCCCCAAAGTAGGTAAAGTAATAGCCCCAAATGCTTAAAAACAACCCAAAAGGCAATCATTTTACATACTTTTGGGCCTCCGCGGGGGTTTCTGTTAACCCTATGCCCCCAACTTTGATTGCGTTAGGGTTTAGGGCCTGGGGGTCTTGATCATCCCCCAGTACTCCCTAAACCCTTTCCGGAACTGCTAAACTCTAACCTAAACCGCCTAAACCCTAATCCCTAAACCCCCTAAACCCTAATCCCTAAACTCCCTGAATCCTAATCCTTAAACCACCTGAACCCTAAGGCCTAAGCCCCCTAAGTCCCCTAACCTTCTGTCCTCAACGCAGAACAGCCTTGGGTGGCCTTCAGGGCCCAAGTGCCAGAAGAGTACCGGGTTTACGGGTTTAGGGTTGAGCTGCCCCTAAACCCTGAAACCCAAAAGCCCAAAACCCTAAACCCTAAACTCTGAGAGGTCTCACCCTGCCTTCACGTACCTGCTGGAAATGAAAGTGCTGCAGCAGCTGGATTTGGATGAGGACGTGGGTGTCGAGGGCCCTAGATGATAAAATCCAGGCTACGACCCGGTAATTATCATGTTCTATAATGCATTATTACAGCTGTCATCACAGAAAACCTTAAGTCCTATAGCACGACTGTTGCGTCATACACGCTAAGGGTCCAAGGACCCAAATTATAGGACTTCAGGGCCCAAACCATTAATACTGTTGATGGAGGAAATCTTGCACCACCTTAAGTCCCTAAAGTCCTAAGAATTACAGTAGTTTAGGGTCCCAAGGTTGTGCAAGATTTCATCCATCAACAGTATGATAGTATTTGGGCCCCAAAACCCTTTTATTTGGGTCCTTGGGCGCTTAGGGACACCTACCTAGTTAGTTGTGGTCCCAGGTTCAGGACTTTGGACCATCAGGCTTGCGGGGTTTGAGGTTTAAGGCTACTTTGGGCATAGGAGCTAGAGTGTGCTCAGGGCCATAGGGCTTGAGGCCTTTGGGCCCTGCAAGTGCCTTTGAACTTTAGGTCTTAATCCCTAAGCCCTAAACCGCGCGGTTTAGGGTTCATGGAACGCTGAGGGGGATCTGCACACAAAGGAGATCAGGTAGCGCAGGAGCGGGTAAGCACCGGGCACCCCTGCTTTCCAGAAGTTTATATCCTGCGCGAGCTCAGCTTCCAATTTCATGTCCCGGTTTTACATGAAGGTTTCCGAAATTAGGGGTACCATTTCGGGGATCCGCATAATAATCATAGTATTGGGGATTGTATACTGGGGTCCCCCTGTTTAGGGAAACTACTACATATGATTCTCAACTGGCCAAAGTATGTTGGCCCTGAAGCCCTGAAATTATCCATCCTCCTACATGCACATCTGGCTCCCATAACCCTTTGACAAGAGGACTGCTAAGGCCCCTGAGTTAAGAAAGCCCCTCCCCTTCATAATGATTGACCGAAATACTACTTATTCCATGTAATGTATAGTCGTACTAAATATGGGAGGTCGGTGTTATTATACGCGGGTGGGAGGATTATGATTACCCCGCGCCCCTAAACCCTGAATATTCCATTTTCTTCTCCACTTCCCAACATACCCTCTATATGACACCGTTGATACAAAGCCTCTTTAGTACCTCCTGCAGCCAGGCTGATATGCCCCCTATGCCCTCGTTAGGACTAGCGCAGCACCAGGAGTAATGCACCCAATACAATTCTACATTTTCTATCAGCCCGCCAAGCCCTGCTTGCTGGTTGCTTACCGAAGCGGTTGAACAATGTCTGTAGATGAGCAACATCTATTAAATAACGTAGACCTCTGATGAATAAATCCATTCTTAAGGGCTCTAATATTAGGATCCCCATTTTCTTCCCTATTGAGGGGAGGGGGTTTATTATCAGGGGTCTACATTATTCACTGCTTCCGATAGCGCGTGGTTAGGCTGTGATTCCAGTCACGAGCGTCATTCTGGAGCCCTAAACCTTGAACCCCAAACGGTAGTTTGAATTATACTTTCAAGTCCAGCATATACCACCCTTTAGCCATAAACCCTAAACCTTAAAACCCTAAACCCTAAATCCTAAACCCGTTGCAAAGGGGGCTCATTATGGGCGAGGTGATTCGGGTTCATGTGAGTAGTATTTTATTTGGGATCACTATGGATCCCAATATAGAGTAAGATTTTATCCTCCTTTTGGGTATAGTATTTTATATAAGGAATGTTATCTTATTAGGTTCAACCACCAAAAAACGTTACAATCTTAAACCCTAAACCCTAAACAGTAGTTTCCATTTTCTATTCCATTATCCCTATATTACCCCAATATTACCCCAATATAACCCCTATAAGGAACATCATCTTTCTAGGTTCAACCACCAAAAACAACACTACTCATGTGCGCAGGATTCCGGTGACTCCCTCGAGGACTTGTGGGAAGAGACCTCGCCGCTGGGTTTCGGAATGTGGGCGTTTCCGGAACTTTGGGGTTAGGGTTTAGGGGTTTAGGGGTTTAGGGTTTAGGGTTTAAGGGTTTTAGGTTTAGGGTTCAGGGTTGAGGGAGGGATGTGCGGGGTATTGTAAGGATTCAGAGGCTTTAGGTCCCTTTCTGAGGGTCCCTAGAGTAAGGACTATAGTATTTGGGTGTTTTTATTGGAGTATCCCTATTTGTGAAGACTACCAGGTTTATAGGTTTTTAAGAGGTGGGCTTGAGCATCTTGAACTGTTTGTTATAGAGTTATAGGGTCCCTAAACCTACCCTAGTTCGGGCTTAGAGTTTGGGCATTTTGGTTTGACGTGTTTCGGGCGTTGGGGGTATCCACGGTTGAGGTGTTCAGGATTTCGGGGTTTTAGGTGTTCAGAGTTTCGTTATGAATTTCAGGTGTTGATTGGGGCCTTTGGGTTATGTTAGTCCATAATAAAGCAACTGTAGGCAAAGCTACTATAAGGGGGAATAACCCACGGTTGAAATTATCCCTACAAGGCCCTATGTAGCATCAGTTTCCATGTCATTTTCCATGCTCTTTTCCCATGTCTTGTCTGTTTCTCTTATAAACCCTAACAATCCCTAAACCCTAAGCCTCAAGCCCTAAATCCTTTGGTTAGACTCATACGCTCAGAGCTCCAGGGTTTCGATGGCCGCCGAGCATGGCCGATGTTTGCTGTGTACAGGAGACCGGTAAGATGGATGTTGGAATGATCCCCATACGCTCTATAAGCCCTATAACCCCCATATAAGCCGCCTATAACCCCTAGAAGCCCTATAACCCCCGTATAAGCCGCCTATAACCCCTAGAAGCCCTATAACCCCTAGAAGCCCTATAACCCCTATAACCCCTAATGATCATGCAGGGTTTGGGGTTTCAGGTTTGGCTCAGAGTTTGGATCTATAAGGGTTTCTCTTATGACCTCCACGGGACCAGCTTCGCATACTCTCAGAAGATCATTGTGGGTTTAGGGTTTAGGGTGTAGGGTTTAGGGTTTAGGGTTCTGCCCATTGTTCTTTGCCTATGACACATCATCGTTAGCAGTATTGCTCTCATTGTTACGCTTTATGGTGCAGAGTTGGCAGCTGCGGTACAATTCCCAAACTCCAGCTTACAATGAAGAGGTCCGCCAGATGTGCCACGTAAACTCTAAATCCTGAACACGTAGATCACACCTCAAATAGCACACAAGTCCACAGACTTGTCAGGGCCAAGGGGTTTGATGCTTGGGCTTAGTTACACTCGTTTCTGCTTGTTTCGGGTGTCGGTTTAACAGCTTGCTGGAGATGTGGGGTTCATGGGCACCTGCAAGCAGAGTGATAAGTACCCTAAATACGGCCATAACTGCTCGCAACTAGACTTCCCCACTCATGACCTAGGTCATTCCATGCTTCTGGTTCAAGCTCTGTTGGCCCTCAGGCCTGAGCCCTGTACACCCTAAACCTGTACAAACCCTCAACCCCTGAACCCTAAACCCTAGCCGCCGCCGCTGAGATCCTACTTGTCGGATGACTTCGAGGGCGGCCCCCTTCCGCAGCCCGGATAAATACGGGACTTTTAAATGGGAACCCCCCCAAAAAGGAATACAGGGACGTTGGGTTGAGGATTTAGGGGGATTTAGGGTTTAGGATTTAGGGTTCAGGGTTGGAAATTAGGGTTTAGGATGTGTTTTTTGCATTTAGGATTTAGGTTTATGTGGGATAAAGGTATTTTATTGGGAACCCCACTAAGAGTATAGGAGGAAAATATTCGGAATATACCTACCAGGGTCCTCATATGCCCATTATGTTCCTTCTAAATTCTGAAGCGGCGTCCCCCTTCCAAGTCCCTTTGGAGTGTGCCAGTTTAGCGTTCAGAAGGGTTTGGGTTTTAGGGCTTCAGGGTTTTAAGGGTTGTAGGGTTTGGGGTGTATAGTTGGGAAACCTAAACCCAAAACCCAAACCCTAAACCCTCAGTTTGACTTCCGGGCTTCTTCAAGTCAAAGCAGTACGAGATGACAGGGGAACTAGATCAGCATTGGTGGCTACTGACTTTCCACGTAGGGTAAAAGGGCTTCAGAACAAACATGTATATAAACTAGGCCCAGGCGCCACGTTCAAACGCAAAAAAACTTAAGCCCTTAATGAAATGGATCGGAATTTCACAGATTATGGGTTCGGGGTCCGCTTGCACCAGATTCTGCGAGATCCAGATTTAAGGTAGACCCAGGAGTAATAAACTCTCTCCCTTTAAGAGCCTTAATATAGGGATCCCTATGATAAACCTCATTAAGGGGAGGGGGTTTCTTAATCAAAGGTCTACACCCAACACCCTAAACCCATCATAGTAGTTTCCATTTCATTTTCCATTATCCCTATGATAATCCCTATCTAGGGGAGGAGGTTGATTAACCACGAGCTTACATTAGGGTTTAAGGTTTAGGGTAAGAGTTGACCTTGATTTACTCGTGCTATGGGAGGAGTTGGGATGTTGGGTACTCGTATATAGTCCCCCTTAAGTAGATAGAATATGGGGTATATAGGGATCTGGTTATAAAACACCCAAAGCCATATTCTATCTACTTCAGGCGGACTATAGGGGATGCTAGGTCTGCAGTTTGGGATCCACTGCGCTAGGTCCAGGGTTTTTGGTCTGAGGCTTGCGTTCTGTAGCGTCCTAAAGTTCGAGGCTTATGGATGTGCATATTTGGTTGAGCAGCAAGTGAGCTTTCCATATGAAGTACGCACTGGCAGATCATAAATCTGAGGTTAGAAGTATGTGCCCCTAATTTGTGGGCCCTTTGGCCTGGTAAGGGGATTCTAAGGACCCTTGAGGATACATATGGGGT
Source organism: Symbiodinium pilosum (assembly GCA_905231905.1). Taxonomy (NCBI): domain Eukaryota; class Dinophyceae; order Suessiales; family Symbiodiniaceae; genus Symbiodinium; species Symbiodinium pilosum. Next base: position 2,075 of record CAJNIZ010000773.1, on the reverse strand, counting down.
CTATACTAGGTATATTAAGACCCCATAACAGGGGCCCACAGTTTCAACCTTAGAGTAAAGGGAAGTGCTTTGTTGACCTCAACGTATACACCAAAAACTTGTAAAACAACATCACAGGCACCACTCTTCCAATGACCATGAACCCGGTACCAAAAATATAAGCCGTCCATCATATAAGCCACAGTCTACACCCCTTTAACCCCATCATACCCCCCATATACTCCCCTAGATACATCCCTTTAAGGAGTTTTTTTGCCCCAATTCCCAAACCTTAAACCCCAAACCCTAAAACCCAAACCCTGAACCCCCATGTTAGTTGATGCCTTAGAGGGCTGAAACGGATCGGTTCCTGACTTCGTGAGAGTTAAGGGTTTAGGATTTAGTTAGGGAGTGGATAAATCCCAAATCACTCCCCGGCCCGCCCGTAAGGGCTTTGTGTTTAGGACATGTGACGCTGGAACTCGGTGTTTGTCTTTCTGACAAAGTCTTCGCCCTGATCCCTGCCTAAACTCAAGCCCAAACAGCCTGACACCTTTATTAGTTCGCAAGCCCGACTTAGCCTTAACTAAGCCTTAAGCTTAATCTTGAGATCCCCATGGCCAGCCATAAGAGCCCTTACTCTCAAAAAACGGGTGAGGCAAGAACTTGCTGTCGGTTCACGGAAAAAAGGCAACACACTTAAGTGCTTAGGGCTCAGGGTGAAGAGATAGGATATACAGGACATGACCTGGGGTTATAAAGATATTGCAAAAAGGATCCTTTCCTCCGTGCCCTACCAACCCATCCTCAGTTTCATAGAGCCCGCAACCTTAGCCACCCGCCTCCCCCCCTCAATGGTGAATATCTCCCTAACATACAAGTATCAGTTTTTGGATGGGGTTATTCTTAGGGGGTTACGAAACCTTACACCCATTGAGGCAGCAAAGGGACGATCTCTGACTTCCTCTGACTTCTTCTGCGAAGATGGCAGCCGTGAGTATCCGTTGTTTAGCGTTTCGGGTTCCTATGCAAAACGACTGGACGATTGAACACCCACCCCTGCACATAGCCCAATGTAGAGCATATTCGCAGACTTTAGGGTCCAATGTAGGTATCATTTGTATACTGGATCCTTAGGGTAAGATATGGGAAGCATTATAATGGTGCGTAGCCCTCCCTCACAAAGAATGGCCACCCTGATTTTTGGAAACTCGAAATCCCACATCCGTATGTATACATATATATATATATACACATGTATATCTCTGTATAAGCCTTTCTATACATGTACATACCCACAGTTCCCTCTGTATTTCTTGAATAACGGGTATAGAAGGTGGATGATTCACATTGGGGGGAGGCGACCATCGGCTATCGTCTCAAACAGGCCTTGTTTCAGGCCTCGCTGTCAGTTGGGGAGGCTTCTCGCAACCCTAGGTGCTTGCCAGCCCAAAGCGTTTCCAGGGATGTAGTAGGTGTCTTGGTGGGCCTTTGCTACAATTTTAGCACTTTGCCATTGTTGGGATTCCTCTATTTCAAGGGAGTACAACGTTAGACTTTTTGGTGTGGGAATAAAAAGCAACCAAGGTGTTCATCGGGTCTGCTTGTGTTTCTCGACACTGGCTGAAAGGCAAAGCAAGCAAGCGATCCTTCCAATAGTCACCACAAACACTGTAGCTGCAATTACTTACCTGATTTAGGTTTTATGCCAAAACTCCCCTAAACCCTACACCCCAAAC
>CAJNIZ010000772.1:2025-22028 GCA_905231905.1 Symbiodinium pilosum | reverse complement strand
GAGTTTAGACAATGGCTCATTTGCCTTCAGATCTCTGGCAAGGGAATTGCATCGGGCTTAGGTGAGCCAAGTCAGCAAACGGGCTGCGCAGCGCCTCGCCAGCAAACAGCAAGATTGCCATGCAGTGGTTTAGGGTTTAGGGTTTAGGGTGAGTTTACGGTAGGGAAGGGAGACGTGGGATGATTCTTTAGGGGTTATTTCGGGACTTCTCGAGGTCCCTGCAAAGCACAAGCAGTAAGCCCAAAACCCCAGAACCCCACGTGGTTTTGATTAGGATTTAGGTTTAAGCTGATGATGCCAGACGCTGGCGATGAATTGACACCACCCAATCAAGAATCCTTAATGGGAGCCCACCTAAGGGGGATCCATAAGGAGGCTTTCCCAACATTAGGGGTGCCAATATGGGGGGCCCAAGTAATGGAGACTATATAGGAAATAAACCCGAATATACCGGAGTATATACTAGGGATCCTTTAATCGACCTGCCTTCTTCCCACCTTTGGAGCCCCGGAAAGCCTCAATCCTAAACCGCTCCTCACAAAGCTTCAGATTTTCCGCATAAGCCATTTGGGCTAATGCCAATATTGGGCTTACCCGGGACCAGAAAGGGTTTATAGGTTACAACAAGGGACCATTAGGGGGGGTCATAGGGGTCCTTAATGTCTTCCGAAATTGGGGCCCGTGTCCGTTGACTACACGGCGGGCATTAATTGCACAGGAAATGCAATTTAGAGACCTCAGGAAAACATCGTGGCCGTGGCTCCAGTTTTCCTTGCTGGCACCTTGGTCAGTTCGTAGGCCCCCCAAACCCTCAACCCCAAAAGTTGTGCAGCTAAAAGTTGAGGAGGGTTGAAATGTTTTGCAGCTGGTATAACCCCAATATTACATATATATATATATACATATATGTATCTCTCTCTCTCTCCCTTTCAGGGACCTAGGGTTTCCATTTTCTTTTCCATTATGCCAGTATTACAGAAGGCTTGGAGGCCAGGAATACATCTGGGTTATGGGATTGCCACAGCTGTGAGTTGGGTGGGCTCTAGGCCCAGGGTATCTTGACTTCTGACTAAATATGTAAGCCTCGCAGAAATGATTGTCACCTACGTATGGCCCCCAAGTTTCAACTAGGATCCAATCCGCTAATCAACGCTCAACCTAGCCTTAGGGCTCCTATGTGCCTGCTTGTTTTGTGTTTTCTAAAGGATTAGGATATACTACCCAACTGCAATAGGAACTCCATAGCAGCTCTGGGTAAGTCAAAACCCTAAACCCCAGACCCCAAACCCTAGAACCCTAAACCCTAGAATCCTAAACCCTAGAACCCTAAACCCTAGAACCCTAAAAGCTGGGCAGGCAACTGCTGCAATCGCAGCAGCAGCCACACTCTGGCTGGGACCGCAGATGCGGATGCGTGTGAAGTCTGTGCGGTGAAATGGCAAAACAAGTTAAGGGCTTAGGGTTTAAGGTTTGGGGCTTGAATCCTGGGTAGGCCGCTGGGATATTTAATATTTGTTCATGGCTTTAGTAGCGGACCCTATATATTAGTATTTTTCAAACGGTTTTAGGGGCCAACCCAGAAATGGCAAAACAAGTTTAGGTTTTCGGGGTTAAGGTTTGAGGCTTAAGGTTTAGGGCTTCGGGTTTAGGGTTCAGGGCTTAAGATTTAGGTTTTGGGGTCTGGGGCTTAAGGCTTGCCAGGACCCCCCTAACTACCCTTGCTTGCGTTTTTGCGACTCCTCTACGTATGCTTTAGGGCTCTACAGACGGTACTTGGGCGGTGCCGGTACGGTTTGAGTTGTGGGTTTTAGGCCATTGGAATCATGCGTCTCGCACATGGGGGGTGGGGGTGAAACTGGTAGGAGTATGCATTACGTTTGTCGAAAACTGGGCTGATCCACTTTACAACAGGAGTGTCCCACAACAGCACCGCATATCAGACACCAGCAACTATACTGGATGTCCACGCAGTGACAAGCCAGAGGAGGAGGGGCTAGGTTGACTGGGTTGTCTGAAGGAGCTTGAATTAAGTTACCAAGGTTAGGAGACCCGTTCATTTACCATATCTCTCTTTTCTGGTAGCTTAATTGAAGGTCCTTAACAACAACCCCGTTTCGGATTCGGGCTTAAGGGCGGGGTTTGCCCAGATCCACATTATAGGAAGCTCTTTAGGGGTATGACGCTAGGGGTACAACCCTGAAACCCTCGAGACTCTACCTTACTTGCAGCTGCAGTCATGCTATCCCCCTAGGAAGGGTCCTATGGATCACTGTTTTTGCGGTGGACACCTTATCCCAGGAATACAGGACCTCGCAAACAGCGATGCAAATACTAAATTCTGACTAGCAAAGATCTGTCCACTGCCCCCGACGTCTTAAGGAGTTAGCCCCAACCTCCACCTCCAAAACCCGTTCCAAATCCTAAGCCCCTACGCTCTACTAAGCCCTCAGCCCTTCAAACCTGAACCCCTACACCCCAAATCCCTAAACACTACACCCCAAATCCCAAACCTAAAAACTGCTGAGGGATGGTTTCTCCGTTCTTCTCATGATCAAGTGCAACAGTCAAGCCAGGGATTCCCAATCCTTGGGCTTTAGTGCGAAAAGTTTAGGGATTTTGGTTTAGGGTTTACGGTGGGAAGTTTAGGGGCCAGGGTTGAGTGTCTAGGGTTTGGGGCGGACCCCGTGGCCCCAGGAGAATCTAGAAAGTAGATCCACCTACGCCGTACCCTACATTACTGTAGAATTTTGTAGGATTCCATAAGAGAGACAGGCATTCAAGACCCTTCCTGGGGGTTTGGGTGCATGGACCCTATAATGTGTCTGATCCATGTAGCTTATTACTGGGTAGGCCCCTGGGACATTTAACATTTTCCCTAATGGCTTTAGTAGGGGACCCTATATATTAATATGGTTCAAAAGATGTTAGGGGCCAACCCAGATTGCGGTTTATAGTACTGTAAGTCGTATGACAGCATTTCAGGGTTCAGCTAGCTTTCTAGGATGTTATGTGGCCTCGCAAGCTTGTCATCCAGATTTTTGGAACAGGCTCTCCAGACAGCACAAAACATGATGCAACCCTAAGCCCTAAACCCTCAACCCGAAACAATCCTTGCAGCTGCCTACTTGAAGGTTCGTGGGTAGTTATACCCAACACCTATAGTTGCAATTAGTTGCAATTAGTTGCAACTTATAACTCCCACTTGTGTAACCTCCCCTTTGTAGTACCCATGAACTTTCGAGTATCTATGGACCATGCCAAATGAAGTGCCTGCCCTGCCTACGTGCTGGTTCGTGCGGACTCGCCATCAGAGGCCTGAATTTCGCGTCATACGAGTAGTACACTAATCGAGGATGCTATAACCCAGCATACAGAACAAGAAGATGCCCTCATTTTGAGTGGGGAATTTTCTTGGAAGAGTATGATCTTACTTGGTTCCACCACTAAAAAAACTACATATGCGGAGTGAAGGTGGCGAGGCACATTGGTTTGGAAGGCTTATGTTTCGAAATGACAGTCGGTGGTGGTGATCCCTTTTAAGTCAGACCTCTGTGGGGCACAGGCATTTCTTCGAGGAGGGCTGGTTCAAGCCTTCTGCTAGCAGCTGTGTTGCTAGCACGGTTTCGGCATGAATTTTGGGTTGCATGGCCTTCCAAATTTGTTTTAACCTAAACCCTAAGCCCTACAAAGCCCAGGTGTGCCTAGCCATCCCTCTTTCAGGTTCTGGCTGCCCATGCCTCTGGGGCTTCTGATCAGTTAGCTGGGTGAGAAGGCTACGTTTATTCATGGTAGGCATGACGACTAGACTAACGAGTCTGTAGGTAAAGATGTGCGGTGTTTGGGAGGTTCTGGGGACTTGTTCACCTTTTGGTGAAAGTCCTGAAGCCTGTAAGCCCTAAACCTCAAAATCTTAAAGCCCACACCCTAAACCGTACACAGGCTCCCGCGGAAGCGGAAGTTTGGTACATCTCCGCCATCTGACGACGACCTCTCGTCGGCCAGAGCCAGGCAAGGCGATAGACACAGTAGCGCTTAGTCTTTTCAATTACAGTTACTCTGATTCGGGAGGTTTAGAGGTTTAGATGGGAGTTTCCCGAAATTAGGGGTACCTTCTTGGGGTCCCGACAATAATGACTATAATTTTGGGATCAATATTAGGGTTTCCCGATTTGTGAAACTACCAGATAACTTTCAAATTCTGGCTTCACAGGTTCTATCCCCCCAAACTACGATGGGTACTAGGTTTTCCTGGATTTGTCACCATGGGATGCTGCTCACACATGGTCTTCTGCACCAGTGCTCGAGCTCTAATCTCTTGAGAAAAGTGCTTTTGCTGCAGAGCACAAAGAGTGCCGGCAGCGCTCCTTGCCATGTTCGCGCTCCTTGCCTATGTCCTGACTCTTGCATTGGCTCGTGGGGCAAGTGTGGATGAGAAGATTCCCGAGGCACTGGGTGAAGATGCTGGGTTGCCTTTAAAAGCTAAAAAACAAGTAGTAGCTTAGTTAGTAACCATCATATGGGTCGGTAGTGAAGAATATGGTAACCCGCTAAACCCTAAGCCCTAAACCCTAAACCCTAAACCCTAAGCCCAAACCCTAACACCAACCCCCAAGTCCTAAACCCTAAACCCTACACTGAGTGAGCCCAGGGCCACCCCAAACCTTCACGCAAATCGCATAGTCTTCCGAATCTTTTTTGGACGGCGGGTTTCGCACCCCTATAACCCCCTATATAACCCTTATATACCCCCTATAACCCCCTATATAACCCCTGCATACTATAGCAGTTTCCATTTTATTTTCCCTTATCCCGATATAGTAGGGCCCCCAGGGCAGTCCCAATTCAGCCTCATCCCAAAGTCTCCCAAGAAGCATCTCGAAGAGGATCTAGAAATTAGATCCCCTCCCGGGGGTCTGGGGGCCTTCCAGGTCCCTTCCCAGGCCTCCTCGAGCCAAGGCTCAATTTCAGAAGAAAAATGAGCCATAATCTAAACTCATTAAAGGAGGTTAGATAGGGGATTATACATGGGACTATTAAAGGGGTTATTAAGGGGATACTAGGTGTTTAGACTATAGCTCAAATCTTGCACCCGAGCTGGTCTAGACAGGTCCGCGCGTTCAGGATTGGCGGCGTCCTGTCAAGGCTCCATCTGAATAGAACTCGAGGCTTCGAGCCAACCCAAATCCAAAGCTTGCATGCATCCGTCTAGTCTGGACAGGTCCAACTGATTCAAGGCTTGCAGGCCTCCAGGCAAGAAGCCTCGAGCCCGACCTATCCCAAACCTTGCACCCGCCTGGTCTAGACAGGTACAAGAGCGCGATCAGAGTTCGAGACAACCCTAAACCCGTGAAAGGTTGAGGCCAGGGTGGAGCGCCAACAGGGGTGGGCTCCTGCAAGTCGGCGTGCGCGCCTGGGTGCTTCTAGCACCAGCGCACCCTCTTACTCAGACACCCTACGCCCCAAACCCTAAACCCTAAAACCCTTAAACCCTAAACCCTAAAACCCTTAAACCCTAAAAACCCCATAAACCCTAGAACCCTAAACCTTATAAACCCTAGAACCCTACACCTTTCGGTTCCCTCGCAGCACCTAAGGATGACCAGTGTTCTTCAGGAACTTAAACTAAGTTACTATATTGGGGAAACCCTATCATTTACTATATATACCCATTATGGTAACTTGATTTAAGTTCCTTAAATCCCTATATTCCCCTAGTTTCCATTTCATTTTCCATGTTCTTTTCCATTTGATTCTCCATTATAGGGGGATAATGTGGTAACTTAACTTAAGTCCCTAAACCCTAAACCTTAAACCCTAAACCCTAAACCCTAAACCCTAAACCCTAAATCCTAAACCCTAAATCCTAAACCCTAAACCCTAAACCCTTAACAGCAACAAAGCCTAAGGATGACCAGTGTTCTTCAGCAGGCTGCGCAGTGAACGCGCTTCAGCTCCGCGCGAAGGGCTTCGTGGAGCCCGTGGCCGGGTCGCAGTGGGTTTAGGGTTTAGGGTTTAGGTTTCACTTATGGATAGGGAAAGTTGAGGGTTAAGCATTTTTGGGTTCGGGGTTTAGGGATGTAAGTTTTAGGATTTCAAGTTTTGGATTGTTTTTCGACTTAGGCTTTGAAGTTTGGGGATGTAGGGTTCACCTAAACCCTGACCCCTTTAGGATTGAGACTCTGGGCCTGGTTGCTCATATCATTTGCTATATGGGCCACAGTCTAAACTCCTTCAAGGGAGTTATGTAGGGGATTCGATAGGGTTATACAGGGTTTAGGTTTTAGGGTTTAGGGTCAACACTCCTTAAAGGCGGGTTATGTAAGGACTGATCTAAACTCCTTGAAGGGGTTATGTGATATAGGGGACTACTATAGGGGACATTAGGAGTTTAGACTATGGCTCGTCTGAGCTTGTGTCAGTATTAGCCTTTTAACGCCTCTGGCATCGTTGCCTCGAGAAGAACTCTAATGGGGACCTAAACAGAGAATACCATTGCATTCTCGTAAGATTCCCATGATTTTCTTGGGTTCGCTCTTTGGCGCGGCCATTATCGCCCTTTCCAGTTCCTGAACCCAAACCCTAAACACCCAACCCGAGCCCTTAATATGACCCTTATTGTAGACTGTTAATGGGTGGGGGCAGGACTCTAAACCCTTTAAACCCTTTTCATGAACCCAGGTCGGACTCCTGGCCTTGAACGCTACAGAGGAAGAGCTGATGGAATGGCGCCTAGGTACCCTAGTAGTACCCTTTTCCCTTTTTAGGGTTTAGGGTTTAGGATTTATTGTTTAGGGTGTAGGGCTAGGTAACCCAATCGTACCCTTTTTTTGCCTGTCAATTTGAGGTCGCCTCACGAAAGCCAGACATTCGGAAACATGTGCCCTTAGTATTATGGGGCTACTGGGGGGAACCTAGGCACAAATGGCACAGCGGCTACTACGGACGCGAGCCGGGTGCAGACATCTCAACCACCAATTACAGGACTTCAGGGTTTAGGGTTTGGGTTTAGGGTTTAGGATTTAGGGTTTACGGTTTAGGGCTTAGCAAAAATCAACTTGCCCAACCTCATCTTGAATTAAGTAGTTTTAGGTTATCAAATGTCTTAAACCCTAAACCAATTTTTTTCAGAAAATCTGCCAGCAGGAGCCTCATGCAGAACATTAGCTTTCAGCAGAAGAAGATTTTGGCTCTTTGGAACAGAAGTGTTGAGCTCGAGGAGGAAGCCGCTAGGATGTTGTTGAGGGTCTAGGGTTTAGGATTTAGGGTTTAGGGTTTAGGGGTGAGGGTAGGGTTTAGTATATTGGGATAATGGAAAAAAGAAATTGGACACTGTTATTCTGTCATTTAGGGTTTAGGGTTCAGGGTAACCGGATAAAGAACAAACATAGCGACCTTCATTGTACCTCCTCATGGTTCGAGGTGAAAGCGCTGGTGAAGCAGGTGGAGCACGATTCAGGGCTGAAGGTCGCAGATTACGTCGTGCTTGTGGAAGACAAGGTCAGGGGTTACTTCAAGGTTTAGGGTTTAGGGCCTAGGGCTATCCCTGCCCCGCAGAGTACGTTCCCCAGAATTATGGCTCGGGGTTAGGGTTTAGAGTGCTCTCCCCAGATTTGGAACGTTATAACGCCTTCTTTAAGCCCCGCATATTCCTCATTAGCTCCCCAAACCCTGGGGGTGTACCTCGTACCTTCGGAGGGATGGTATTCTCAATCATCACTTGCAAGGACTCACGCGAGCAGGCTCAGGGGGACAATCAGCCGAGAGAAACCCACGTCAGGAAGTGGCTGAGATGCTTGACAAAACTTGCGACAGGGTTAAGGGTTTACTGCAGGGACTGTAGGTCTTAGCAGGAACTAAAGCTAAGGAATGGAAAAGAACATGAAAACGAGGATGCTAATGGGGATTATCAAGCGACTACTATAAGGATCCATTCCTTCACCCCTCGCTAACCAGAAGTAATAAGATTCCCCTCACTTGCCTTGTGTTTGGCATACATACATGCTGCAGTGCACGGGTGGGACATGGCTGCTTACTGTCCTTTCTTATGTGAACACATACGCTTTGAGATTGCCAAGTCCATGTCTGCACTGCGCGAGTTTTGAAGCTGTAGTTCTGACTTTGGCAGTCTCTGCAGGTTTTGTATCGCTGGTGCTGCTACTCCTACTCCTGCTCGTGGTCCTATCCCGATTCCTATCTCGACTGCTATATCCACTTCTAGCTGCTACTGCTGCTGCTGCTGCTGCTGCCGCCAGTACTACTACTATTACTACTACTACTACTACTACTACTATTACTACTACTACTACTACTACTAGTATTATTATTCTTACTACTATTACGACCACCACCACCACCACCACCGCCACCACCACCACCGCCACCGCCACCGCCGCCGTCGCCGCCATACTGCTGCTTCTACTACTGCCACTGCTACTGCTACTGCTACTGCTATCGCTGCTGCTGCTGCTGCTGCTGCTGCTGCTGCTGCTACCACCAGCACCAGCAACAGAACCAGCACCAGCAATAAAGGGAACAAGACTGGGTTGCCGTTCCTCAGTGGGATTGGGTAAACCCTACTACATATACCCATTATGGTAATTTAATTCAAGTTCCTTAACAGCAACCCTAAACCTAAACCCTAAGTAGTAGTTTCCTTTTTATTTTCCATTTTCCCTATATAGCCCCTATAAAGGGTGACCTATTAAGGGATATACTCCAAATTTAGTATAGGGCTCAAATGGAAGAACTCCGAGGTTACACGGCACAGGAGATGGGTGCAATCTTTCGCAAGTTGAACGCGAACGGTGCCCAGGTAGCCGCAGCTGGAACGCTCATGAGCAAGAATCCAGTTCCTTTGAAGTTGAAGGAGCAGCTTGCTTCAACATTGGAGCCCTACTCTAAACTCGTTATATTGAGGTGTTTATTAGGGGAATACTATGGGGGTTAGTAAGGGGGAGACTAGGAGTGTAGACTACAGCTCATTGGTCGATGCTTGTTTTCCTGAGTTTTTTTTTGAAACCTGTGTAGTGTAGGGCCCGTAGTACCGATGCCTTCAAAGAGACCCTAAAGCTTGAGAACCTTAAGCCCTAAAAGGAGCCCATCCGATTCTTCTCCTTCCCCTTCTAATCCTAACTCGGAACGACCCTGCCGTAAAGCGTTTCTTTTCTATTTTGGCAGCTTGAGAGGATTTCAAAAGTTACTCCTGTAGAACCCTTCCCAGGACCTACACGATCAAGAGGTCATCTCCAAATACCGGCTACTCACAGGAGCCCTCAACAAATAGCCTCTTATGTACAGAACCCGTGCTTGAGTCGTCTGAGTTGCTGTTAAGGAACTTAAATTAAGTTCATATAACAAGGAATCCCCATCAGTTAGTTACTACATACCCACAGTCTGATAACTTCATTTAAGTTCTTTGAAAGCAGCCCAGTTGTTGAAAGGCAGAATCAGACATTCAATTCCTCCTTGGCTCAAACAGAGCCCGAGTGGCCGGGTGATCACATTGGCGCAGGTGGGGCTTGTAGTAACCTGGTTTAGGGTTTAGGGTCATTTATGCTTTTAATAAGGATCCCAATATGGTAGTTTCCCAGATGGGACGCCCCCACCACGATCCCAGAACAGTATAATCCGTATTATCGAGATCCCCAAAAAGACGCCCCTCATTTTGGAAAACCTCCCAGAACATGTGACGTTTATCGGATAGGGGTCAGTAGCCGACCCAAACCCCGAACCCCAAGCCCTGAAATTCTAAGCTTTGAAACGCTAGGCCCCAAGGCCTAAACCCTAAAATCTCTGAGCCCCAAACCGAACAACCCAAAGCCCTAAACACCCTAAACACGGTGGCAGGTGATGAGCTGTGGAGGACCGTCCTGGAAACCATCACCAACATCCGTACAGCCAACCAGTGCCTGGAAACGATTTAGCTTAGGCTTCAGGGCTTAGGACTCTCCCCCAAACATGGAAGAACATCACAGACGTCCTGCAAAGACTGCCATTCTTTAAAGAGAACCATGTCAGCTTGCATGTGTGTTTACCTAAACCCTCCTCCTACCCTCTATTAGGGCCTAAGTACCCACTATTAGGGACCATGTATCCCCAATTAAGGGTACAAGGAAGGTCCTGGTAGGCAAGAGCGCAAAGATGGGGGGTAGTCAAAGTAGGGCCCTCAGTTGAAGCGGTTGTAGACATCTGAAGAGTTTGGGGTTGAAGATTTCGGGATGCGGCTTCTCAAAACACAGTACTACAGGGGCCTAAATAATTACCAATATCATTTGAGGTCCATTTGAGGTACCATATACTATAATTCCACAAGGAATATGGATCAATAATAATGGTAATGATTTAGGCCCCTATATTAACCCTAGGGGATGCTGGGATTCTGTATGGGATGTGGCGGTCCCCAGAGAAATTCTATGAGGCTATGGTCGTGTTCGGGGAGGGGTTTCTCAGTTCCATCGGCAAGTCTCCGAATTAGAACTAGTAAGCCGAGACTGCATGCTCAGAATTTAGACCGCGTTGTATGTGAGTAGTTTTCAAAGGTTGCTGTTTAGCGCTCATCTTGCACTGACGGTTTTGGGCCTTGGAAAGGTCGGCCAACGACCTCAAGAGTCACATCACAAAGATCGACAAGATGATCGTGGACTTCAACGAAGGAAAGCTGATTCCAGAAGAGGGATGACTTGCGATGTACACTGGGGTTTCCCAAAATTAGAAGTACCATTTTTGGGGGGGGTCCCTGTAATAGGGATTGTAGTGCTTTGGAGGTCCCTATAATGGGATTGTAGTGTGTTGGGTACTTTCTTAGGTTCCCCTTATTTTGGGAAACTGCCACATCTTGCAACTGCAAAGCTGCAGTGTTCACGTGTCCAGGTCTTGAAGGGATTGGCACAGCAATTCCTCAACATCAGATAGCCTGCATATGTCTGCATCAGACTGTCCGCTTCAGAGATTTGCTCCGCCCAATGCTGCCAAAGACAGTGCTTCTGATGTTTGGGGTGTGAGACACTAATCCCTAAACCTTAAACCCTAAGCTCTCTTGCAGACACAACGATGGAGCCTTAGTGTCTTGCGCGAAGAATCGTTGAAGCTTTGTGAAGTGCAGGGAGGGGGCGGGTGCAATGCTAATTGTAGGCTTCCGTTCGCATCTTGGTCAGGGTATATAGTTAGGTGTCCAATCTGGGGCGAACACAAAAACTCGTACCACATAACATATATACTTATGTATACGTATATATGTACAGGGACCCGACCCGTTTTAGCGCTGTGGATATAAGCGGATTATGGAGGGCTCTTGTAAATTCTGCTCAAGGTAACACGGAGAAATGACTCCCACCCGCGAATTATGGTATAGCGACTATGCATAGGTTACCATTACAACCGTATGGGTCCCTAAACCCTAACCCTGAACCCTAAGCATTAGCGGCCTGGACCTGTTCGGGGTGAAGCTGCACATAGCACAAAACCCGACTTGTTATTGGGTCCAGTGGGGGTTCGGGTTTAGTTTTGGGGGTTCAGGGAGCTCAACAGCCATTGTGGAAGCTTAGGGGTTAGGGTTTAGGGATTAGCGTTTAGGGTTTAGGGGCCTGACTAGTCTGGCCTAGCATAGCATAGCCTCGCACAGTATAGTTTAGTAAGTAGATTTGCAGTGCAGCATAGTGTGCCCCCTCAACTCTAAACCCCATTCAACATTTCCGGGTTCAGGTCTCGAGTTCCAGCCTAACCCGTGTAGATCACGTAGGACCCCTAAGTCAATCAAGAGATCCTACGAATCCTTCCACATGGAGGGAAAAATTGCCTGAGGTTCTTATTCCTAGTTCTGTAGCTGCAGGTTCAGGGGTAGTGAGATAGGATCATGCACTTTTGGGCTCAGGGATGGCGACTTTATGACTTGGGTTTTGAGTGTGTGTATATATATATACACCCAAAATTATTCCCAGTTGCAACAGCCCACCAACCTTGAATTAGAGCCAGTCCGTCTGTTTACATGATATTCGCCACCTGAATTTGGCCACCCAACAGCGGTCTGGTTTAGGGCGGCTTGGGGTTTCAGGTTTAGGGCGTCTTGACGTCACCTGGTTTCGGGTTCCGTGGGAGCTAGGATTATAGTGCCTCTTGGGATATAAATGTCTCCTTATGGTCATGGTTCGAAACTACCACGTGTGGCTCATATCATCTGTTTGAGAGAGTGCTGCTGCCAAATTAAGCCTTGCGCCTGGTTTACAAGCCTGATAGCAGTTGATAGCAGCACAACAATGAGGCTTTGATACCTGATTAGTAACCCACCAACCCTCATCCACAGTCCTACCATGGATAAAAACCATGAACGATGAAATTCGATGGTCTCTTGTTCTGGACTTCGAGCCCCCCCCGGACAGAGAAGCTCATGATGGAACATGATGAGTTTCTGTTCAGGGTCTCTAGGCGCAAGGACTGTATGTAGGGAACTGGGATGTAAGCGTTTCTCAAAAGATCACAAGGCCCGTAAGACCTTCCCTGGAGTCCCCCAGACATTGTTCACGTTTGCATCTATGTAAACATACAGGTATTGAAATTGATATATATATATATACATGTTTATTTATTTAATTACATATATGCACGTATCCCTCGGCCTGGCGTGTGTATTTAGACGGCTGCTCCTTTTAGTGAGATACCCGCATTTCAAAACCCTAAACCCTAAACCCTAAACCCTAAACCCTAAATATGATCACTGCTTGTTTTGGAGTCCTCCTGCATGCGCCCCACCAGTTGAAACCTCACCCCAGCACTGGGGTCTATAGGGTTTAGGGAAATACTATAGGAGCCCAACCCCAGCCCTACAGTGTAGCGCCCCCAGCTACTTGTAAATCAGATATTTACAACACGCGGAATTGTTCATCACACTGACTCCAAGTAAGACCCACGTGTCAGAAAAACATGGGGGGGGGTCTCACCCTGCAAGCACTGCAAACCCTACACCTTACCAGGACCCCAAAGTAAAGTAATGACCCACAATTCAGAGAAACAGGCAGAAACCTACTTGTGGCATTTAGTTATACCCTACGCCCTGAGCCCTTACCCCCAACAAGGGCCGACCTGGCGAGACCGCCTTCACGCTGCCCTTCGGGATACTGTGACGGCCGCCGGGCCTGCGTAAGAGTTGACATCAACCCCAAGGGGGTCCATGTAGGTATATGGTGAGTATAGTACACGTAGTACAGTAAGCCTGTATATATATATATGTATTGTTTCTTTTTTAATTTCGAGGTAGGGTTTACGCCGTGTATATAGTGAGTATAGTACATAGAGTCTATGTCTAGATTGTTGTTGGAGTTAAGGTTTGTGCCGTGTACCTACTGCAGTGAGTCTGGTACATTAACTCTGTAGCTATATTGGGCTAGAGGCGGGATCCAGACGCGGCGTTTCAGTGCTTTTCCACGAGGTATGATGCTCAGCAATGACTTTCTCGACTACATCGAGCAGGGAGGGCTGTCCTATTGAAGAAGCTGAAAAGCGGTCAAAAAGATACGACAAAGACCACCAACATACAAAATAAATGAAGAAAAACAATACACAAAACACAATTACAACTAACAAAGATAAAATACAATAAGACAAAACCATTTTCTTGGTGAGTCTTCCCAAAAAACGTACTTCCCAATTTTCCCAAGAGTCTGGAAATTGTGGTTGGTGCAGTGTGTTCGTTGTTGTGTTTTTTTTTTTGGGCGGGGGGGGTGGTGTTTTGTCGGCTTCCAGTACGTGACTACTCAGCTTAGTTTCCTCCAGATGGTGTCTTGGTCGAAAACCCTACGAGACGGCACTGGCCAACTGCGGTCCAATTAGTATATAGGATGTTTTATAGGGGTGCTGCTGCTGCTGCTCTTTCTAAGCCCTAATCTGTTTTTTGTGTGCTCGTGCATTTGCGCTTGGTGGGGGTTCTTGCGCTGGTGCTGGCAGCAGCGATGGTGGTGACCAGAAACATAAGCCTCTTAAATCCTCAGCCCTAAATGCTTGTGGCCAAGGACGTCCTCCCTGAGCAACTTCCCTGGTCCAAGATTCAAGCTGACGGGATCTCTCCACAGCGGGGCATGGTGCCCTTTGGCAGGAATAAGAAACGTGGTAGTTGGGCTTCGCAGCGGTGCGGAATGTGGGATTAGAGTTTAGGGTGGTGGCCTTTGGGCATAAAGAGTCCCAAATTTTATGGGCAGGGTGGGGTCTTTGAAACAACTGGGCAGTCTTTAAATTATCCTACCCAGCAATGATTGCCACACTCGGCCATACTCATTATGCGGCATAGCCTGGGAGCCATGCACCTGGAAGCTATTAGGTCTACCAACCTTGCAAGTTGGGCTTAGGGGAGTGGGTTGGAAGTTCACGGTTCGAGAGCAGCACTTACGGGTCTACTTGCAAGGTCAGGGGGACTTGGGAAGTAGGTTAATAACTCCAATATTCCATACAGTAACAGTAATTAAACCCACTACTGTTGATGGAGGTAATCTTGCACCACCTTAAGTTCCTAAAGTCCTAGGAATTACAGTAGTTCAGGGCCCCTAGGTGGTGCAAGATTTCATCCATCAACTGTATTGACCTTCTTACGTGACGAATTTGCGGCAGGGCGGACCTGCTCAAAAAACTCGCCCAGGCTTTTGGGAGGCCCCTGAAAGGCCCCTGCTGAAAAGGCTGCGGCAGGCGCATACTGTGACACTGCATGCGGGAAGTTTTTGCAGCCTCTAGCCCTCACAGGAGATGGTTTGGAGTTCTGATGAATTCCCACCCTCTGGGAGTAGGTAGCGCCATCTGCGCACTGATTATCAGCCGCGCGCACCGAGACCCCCTAACTTCCAAAGCCTAAGCCTTACCTCAGGATAGCAGAGAAGAACTTTGGTGTTTTGGTTGCCCTGAGCCAGATGCTTGGATCTTTAGGGACCAGGGCTTTGGGGCTTGCGGTTTGTTAGGCTGTTTTGGTATAGGGTTCGGGAATCAACGGGAAAGGAAGCTGGACAGTTGAAACGACAACCACAGGTGTGCAACGGCCGTGTATGGATTTGTCCTAGGTCAAAAAGGGTTTTGGTGACTTCAACCCCCAGAATACAAATAAGGACCAAATGACTGTCATAATTATGCTTCTTCTGAGATACTGATTACAATGGCTGGGGTTACCAAAATATTCCTGATTCAGGTCGGGTTGGAGAGATTTGGACTCGGGATTTTGAGTGTGGGTGATGTTTGGGATGCAGCACGAATGCCCAGTTTTGAGCCTCTGTACTTAAGCCTCGGGTATTGCCCAAAATTCACATGTAGGAAGCTTATTGCTAGAATCAAGTCCCGATTCTGCGGAAAGATCCGCCACAAGAAACGGCCTAAACATCTTTTAATTCGGTTAGGTTGTCTTTTGTGATTTTTACATGGATTACATAGATACCCGACTCATTTTCGTACATACTCAAGCTCGTGCATGGCATGGCTTAAGTTCACACTTGCTGCGTCTGGTAGAGGGATCTCGCAGTACCCCACGCATGCAAAAGAAGTACCCTGCCCTTTGGTCATGGTTTTACATTGGGAAAACATCTTGATTGGGTAGTCTGAACATTACCACTTTTTCTGAGGAGTCTTAGGACAACACTTGGCTCGTAAAAAATAAAGCGAAACTCCAAACGCCCCCACTTGCAACCGGCAATGTCCCAGCTGGCAAAAAGCTACGTGATTTCGAAGAAAAGCCCGAAAGCCCAAGCCTCTCCTATGCTAAACTTAGGACACAGCTGGGGCTGGTTCCTCTCACTGACCTCAAGAAGGCCCATGCCCCCAAGTTTTCACAAGATTAGAGTTTGGGTTTAGGGTTTAGGAATGACACACCGGTTGCTAAAAGTTGTCCATTTCAATCGAGCGAAATTTTTGAGGGCCAAGGCTCCGAGCCTTTTGGGAGTGTGTACTCAGGGAAGTTCACTGATTATGTCCGGGTTTTCATGGATTCCTGTGGTTTCCTGGCAGTGAATGACGCTCAATTGAGATGAAGTGGGTTTGGAGATGTTTCGAACTTAGAGGCACAGTCATTGAAGGTCGTGCTTCCCCCTGGAGATTTTTCCTTTCGGAAAGTTTCATCGCAATAAAGTGCGAGTGCGTCACGGCTAGAGATCTTAGAGTCCTTACCGCATCTTACAAACGATGTTTCTGTCTTGTATTCAAAAATGTCTAAGTAAAGTATCATATCCCCTCCCTCGAGCGTCACACATATTCCCATACTTTTATGAGAAAACACGGGGTCTCAGGTGGAAGGTGTTTAATATATTCTGTATTGTCCTGAGGAATTACTTTGAATTCTCATTATAGTATGACCCTAAGGAAATATACAAAAATATAGTTTTTATTATAGGTTTGAGGAAACTACACGATTAACGGCTATAAATCTACTTGTGGGTTTCTTTACGCGGCAAGGACTCGGGTTTCCCCAGAAATAAAAAGTGTAGGGTGTAAGGTTTAGGGTTTAGGGTTAGGGCATTGGTGCCCCAAGTTCAACTTGCAAGGAACAGTTACAACAATTTTCGGTAGGGCTTCAAGACCCTAAGGGTCCAAGGACCCAAATAAAAGTGCTTTAGGCCCTAAATACTGCAATATCACTGGTGTTTGGGCCCTAAAACCCTATTACTTGGGTCCTTGGACCCTTAGGGACAGAGCCTGAAAAGTTGAACCCGATGACCCTTTCATCAGGCAGCCTTGACACGAACTGCTACAGCCCAGATCTTCAAACGTCCCAAACATCCCCATACCCCTGATTCATTAAGCCCTACGGCATGTACCCCCAACACCTGACATGATAGGAACACCCTGTGGCATATGCCTCATTTTTTCTAGACATGAGTGGGGCTCCCTGGAACCCTAAACCCTAAACCGGGAACCAATGCAGGAGGAGGAGAATGTTGAGCTGCCTCCGGAGCGTAGACCAGGGACGCTGGTGACAGCTGCCAGCCATCAATGGGTACGACCATGGGCCAGGGGTACGGTAAGACTTTAGGGGTTGTTGTTGGATAATTATTGGAAATTATCCTATTTGTCTTCTTTCAAAGCTCATAAGGAAAAACCCTAAACCCTACACCTTAAAGCTCATAAGGAAAACATATTTATACTTCTTAGATTTGTGCACAGAGGCTTAGGCATCCTTTTCGCGTCCGTAGTGCTTGCACAAACAAGGTGTTTCCGTCCTACCATGGCCTAAAGAATAGAGTTCCTGATGTCAAAACGAGGAAACCTGCAAGAACAAAACCGATTGAATGGGACCCTGTAGCTTAACATTTCTCAGCGTGGGGATGTGCAATTTTGGGAAGCATCACCGCCATGAAGCTTTCCGAGATAAGACGTGAACAATCTCAGATTCTTAGGCTCTCACCAATAATTTCCAGGACAGGTTTGCTGACGTGCGAATATATCTGAACTTGTCAGCATCCAGGTCGCCGTCTCTAAGTACTCCCAAGTTGCATGGTCCGAATTACTCAGACGCCAAGATTGTAGGAACCTCCCCCGTTCGGATTGAGATTTGTTCATAGCAGTTCCTGTATATTCCTTCATTAATGACGGGCCCGCGTTATCCCATCATGATCCCTCTACTTCCTTGGCACCCCACGGGCCGACTATTTGAGGAACCTCCATTTGAAATAATCCCCTCTCCTCATTAAAACCCCCCACCTACCTAATGCTGAATACTCCCGCTGACCATTCTTTCAACATGTAGGGAATGCTGAATTTGCATTAAGGGGCGGATGTGTTAGTGTCAAGGGGAAGGTGATTTTAAGGTAGAAAGTCTTTGGATGATTGAGGCACGCACGGATAGCCTACTGTAGAACCTTGCACAATTCCTAATTGTATCTCCTTACAAAAGATAGCTGCGGTACATTACACCCTCGAACCGTTTTCTAATGAGTTAGGAACCTACATTATCAATTTATAATTGCGCGGCGCATAGGTTCCCTTGGGATTGCTTCAAAAGTTTGTTTTGTCACTCCATCTCCCTGACGCGCGCCATACCATGGTGCCTCATTTCCGTTAGAGGTTGGACCCCAAGCCCTGAACCCTAAACCCTCAAGCCCATATAAACTTACCATTACTTAGGGTTCTCAGTTTTCCTTAATCTCAACATTTCAAAATTCAAAACCAAGATGAGCCACCAAAAAACCTAAGTAATGGCAACGAACCTTAAACCCTCAATGAAGATGGAAACTGGAGGATTGCTTCATCTTGCGTGAAGATGGTACCTCGCACCTTGACCTGAAGCCCTGAGCCAAAAGCACTAAACCGTATGAGCCTAGAATCCTTCACCGGAAGTCCTACCTGGATGCCTGAAGCATGCCATTATTTTACATACTTTTGGGGTTTAGGTATGTCTCTAGCCGCATGAGCCTGAAGCCTAAACCCCAACCCCTATGAACCTAGGACCCTAGATTTAATGAACTTCTGAGGTTTACGTCACCGCCAAAAGCGGAGACACGAAGCGTTTCAACCTTAGCTTTGAGACGCTCGTCTTCATCAGCTCCCAGTCAGGGTTTAGGATTCAGATAGGTTTTAGGGCTTAGGATTTGGGATCTAGGTTTTACGGTGAAAGAATCTAGTTGGTGTAGCGCGAATGATCATAAACATGTGATTTGTAAGTGTACATGAGGTTTATTAGGTGTGCTGGTGCGCATATATTGTTACTGTTATTACTGTCCTAGACTTCTTGTAGGCTTATGGTCCAGGGTGCCTCAGAGAGATTTCAAAATCATAAAGGCAACCAGTTAGGCCCCTACAGCACGTGTGCGTGGAGTGTCCTTTTGGTAGTCCAGCGGTTTACATTCTGCCTTGTATTGCAGGATGAAATCATGTGCCCAAAGGCTTAATACCAGCAATTCTGCGATAGCGCTATTGAATAGACCGGACACCCCCTACAATATCCCCAAGCCCGTTTATGTACATATGACATACTGCAACCCTTCTTCCTACCCTCACCATGGTGATTCGCAATGCAGATTCGCCCTATATTCCGCAGAAAATCCTTGCACGTACTTCGTAGCAATCCCTGAACCCGAAGCCATAAACCACCAAGAGAAAATAAGCGCTGCCATTGAATCCTTATGTACCGCCATATGAACTCACATACCCCTATACAAACTATCAACCTCCATACAACACTTATAGGATCCGTAACCCTGGGCCCTAACACCTAAGCCACCCAAAACCCTAAACCCTAAATAGTAGTTTCCATTTTATTTTCCATTATCCCTATATAACCCCAAAATAACCTCAATATAACCCTAATATAGCCCTATATATCCCTTTAAAGGGACCTAGGGCTTCCATTTTATTTTCCATTATCCCAAAACCCTAAACCCTAAAACCCTAAACCCTAAACCCCTAAACCCCAAAAGCCCATAGACTCCCTCAGTATCTGGCCTGTCAGGAAGCGGAAGAAGCCATCATTACGACTCACGAAGATGGTGNNTTAGGGTTTAGGGTTTAGGTGGAAGATTGGCCGCGTCATTTGCCACAGGTTGGGATGTTGTCAAGGATTGTTTGGGGCGATTCCAGAAATAGCGGCCCCAATCTAGACCCAAGTACAGTATATCATCTCCTGCTACCTAAACAGGGGCCCCTAATTTTTGGAAGCCTTGCATTTTTCGAAACGAGTGCCCTGAACGAAAAAACAAATTCCAACCCCGAAACCATCATGATGAGGGCTACTGAAAATGGGCAGCCAAGTGGAGACTGTATGGGGTAGGAGAACCCGTAATACTGTGCATTTGAAGAGGAATCTGAAAGTAGTTGGGCAGACATGGTACAAAACCACGGTGTACAGAACGCCACGGAGACGAGCGAATCAACGATAACCCTGAACCTTACCTGATACAAAATCCTAGAGTTTGTCAACCTATACGAAGACAAGCCGAGGTTGTTGACGGGCGCCATCCTTACCAAGGAGTTGTGCTACGGCCTCAGAGACTCGCAATCCGTAAACCTAAGCCCTAAGCCCCGAGCACGGAACCCTGAAGCCTGAACCCTGA
>CAJNIZ010000771.1:0-31013 GCA_905231905.1 Symbiodinium pilosum | reverse complement strand
TACTACTACTACTAGTACTATTACCTACTACCTACTACCTACTACCGACTACCGACTACCTACTACCGACTACCTACCCACTACCCACTACCTATAGGCTACCTACTCCCTACTACCACTCAAACGACAACAACAACACCACCAAGTACTACTACTACCTACCTACCTACCTGCCTGCCTACCTACCTACCTACTACTTACTATTACTTACTACTACCACTAGTACTCCTACTTAGGAACGCAATATGACTCTTGCGTGGTTTGCTCGTGTACCCTCGCAATCCAACATTGCTGATGCTCCCTCACAAGCCTCTGGGCTCAAGTCGAGACTGGTAGTGGTAGTTCGGGGTTGGGTTTAGTTCTTCCCCCTTCGGCTGGTTTGTGTTTTTGGGCTGGGCTTCGCGGGTTTGTGTCGGGTTCCCCGGGTTCCCCTTCCCTTTTGGGGTTTGGTAGTTTCTGCGTCGCCTATGCCATGCACCGAGATGACTGCTGATCTTTGTTTTTCAGGGCCTCCGATTCAGCTGCCCGCCGTGATATGCTTGTTACGAAGGATGGCGATCGTTCTCACTATGGGTGGCTAGCGGCTCTCCGCTCCCGACCATGGTTGTCAGCTTGCGCTGTAGGCATCTTGGGTTGGTGCCAACTACAGCCACAGGGCGATGCATCTGCAGTCTCGAGGGCTTTGCCTGCAATTTCAGCGGTATGTTCATCTTTGCTATTTGGCAGTGGTGAGGTTTAACAGCCCTGGTCTTAACTGGCGTGCATGTGTGCAATCAGTGCATGGGTCTTAGGCCCTGTGGTGCCACCTCAGCAACTACCTTTGCGAAGCTTGCTGATTTTACGTCCTGGCTTGTTATTTATGGCCTCTGTTCAACTTATCCGTCCTGGCGGCGCTCAGTGCAAGGGTTTTGGCCCTTGCGATGGATACTACATCTCTGTCGCCGCTGTCGTTCTTGTGCCATTTTCGCTTTCGTGGTTCTTGGATTTTTCTTATTTGCTTGCTCTGCATGGTGACGCTTCTACGGATATTGAGGCAGCGTATGCAGTGGGCGGGCTGCCCCCGCTCCTCCCCTTGGATACAATGGTGAGAAAGAGCGAGAAAGCCATTTGGTATCTGCCTTTGACGGTCTGGCCACCTTGGTGGCTTGCGTGGGAAACTGGGGAGGCCGGTGGATGCAGTGTGGGTGTTTTCTAATGTTCTATGCTGCGGCCCACTGTGTGACATCCTGCAGGTTTTTATTCTACCCTACGTGTTTTTACCTCGGCGGTTTTTGAGATTGTGTTCCTGGTCGGGTATGTGGTCCCCACTCCCGTTTTTATTTGTTTATTTCTTACACAGTGCTGACGATTTGCAGGCCCTGACTATGTCCTGGCTCAGCTGGGCGTGAGTTATATAGCTCTGTTTGGGACTGCTCTCAGCTTGGTAGACGCCACTATGCTCTACTATGGTGCCTTGACATGCTGGTTTTTGGTGTTCCGTTTGACTTTTTCATCAAGAACATGGTCATGCCTTTCCCATGGTGCAGGCAGGGCTGAATGCAAGTGATCCTTCTCGCATAAGTCTCAGCGGATCCCTCGCCCAGGCGCTGTTCTGTTAGGGCAGCAATCATTCGGCCAACATCCTCTTCGATGACATGACAGTGAGACGATGAGCTAATGTGCTCACTGGTGTTTGCTACACTCACAAAAGGGTGGAGCCCACGTTCTTGCCTCTGTGTCATATCCGTTTTCTATATCCACGTGACTGGCAATGGGACTCTGGTCGCATTTGACGGTCGGAGGACTGGACCGGAATTGCTGGGGGTCCCAATCAGGCCGGATTGGTTTCCACTGTCACACACCTGGCTGGAAGGATGGCTTACGTTCCCATGCTATACCTGGTGATTGCGTGCGATTTTCTTGTATTCTTTTTCCAACTTGGTTTGTTGGTTATTTGGTTTTTCTCGAGCCTGCATGTTTTTAGGCGCCGATGCGTATGCTCGCACTCCTATTAGCGTTGGTGCAATATTGGCGTGGGCGCATACTTCTTCCCTGGGCTGCACTTCTATGTCACCATTGGCCGTCTTTGCTCAGAGGTTATAGGTCGGCGATTGCTTCCCCCTATACCTTCCGACGTCAAATTTGCAACTCAATACTTTTGGGCTTGTTTTCATAGGCTTCTGCGTGGCGAACACTGCTGTCAAAAATTTTTTGATGCTACTAACGGTCTTCTGTGCCGACGGGTGTGTGGTTACAGCTTTGCAATGTCCCCGTTCGGCTCCAACCATCGCATCTCAGTATTTTTGGACGGTGTTCATAGGCCTCTGCGCAGCAAGCAACTCAGCCCAATAAATTTTTGATGCTACTAACGGCCTTTGTCGTCGACGCATTGATCTACACCAGAAGAAGTGGCTCGTCCCAAATGCCCCTCGCCTCACCAGCGCGCAAGCTCAAAGGGAGGCGGAAAAGCAGAAGAAGGAGGAAGAAAAGAGGAAGAGGGATGACAACGAAAAGAAGGAGAAGAAACAGAACGTGCCCAAAATTGTCAGCGGCGCACACCCTCTTCTCCAGACTGAACATCTGTCAGACAGCCAGATTGAGCTGCCCTCATACCAGGAGGAATGGAACACGAGCACAGAGCCTGCAGCCGGAAATGACCTTCTGTTCAAGCCATGGGTGAAGAGAGCTGGCTTGCCAAGTCTTGGAGATGCAAGCCAGGCAGAGCTCAGGCAGAATACGCGTGGCATCACCAATTGGAGGCCTGAACTTCTTCCTGTCCAGGCCGGGACTGCTTTTGTCCGGATTCTCTTGGCTGGCAGGTGGTATCTGCATGTGGCCGCTGACCGCACGGATGCCTATGAGCCTAAAAGACCAAGGCGTTGGCGGAAAACAAATTTGGTTTGCAAAAATTTTTGACGCCACTAACGGTTCTTTTCGCCGATGTATCTGGCCGCCGACATAGGGAGAAGGCAACAATTTTATGGATTTGCTGGCCTATTTACATGCGGTGGGTGTGTGATCCACTCCCATCCGAACTACCCTACAAGATGACTGAGCCTTGCCCGGTCCCAAGTCCGGGCAGCGCAGCCGTTGGTTTGGCGCTATTATTTCACGCAATACGGCTGGCTGGAGGTGAGGGTCTCTGTCGCAACCGCGGCGACAGGGGATCGACTAACAGGTCCTAGCTTTTCACAACTCAGCAGAGAAGCAAGCGGAAGGCGCGCCCGAGTCAAGCTTTGCGTGTTCGCTTCCTCTTCCGCGCTACTGCTGCAACATAGGAGCCTCGCACGGGCAGTATGTCAGGCGCACCGGTCTATACAGAGACCATTTTCGCTTTACTCTGGGATATTTGTGGTTTTGCCTTTGCTGCGTGGCCATCTCCTCGCCTTACAGGCTGGTGGCGCTGGCATTCCCACATGCGCTTCGCACGATCAGTAAGAGCGAGAAAGTCGTGTGAAAGTCGGACCTCAGAGTTGGCGGCGGTTGTCGGGTCTGCGGTCTCCGTGCCCCTAGGTGCTTGTTACTGCCGGCCTACTTTGTACAGGCTGAGTGGACATGAGGCTTCCACGCCCGCTGTGTTTGGCCGAGGTCCACGACAGCATTAATTTGCTTTGTACAGCATTGTGCTTGTGGTTTCCACACTCACTTTTTTAATTCTTTAGTACTTGTTGAGTTTCCAGTTTTGTTTGCAGCCTGTGCAGTTAGCAAGAGCGAGAAAGCTGCCTGGCGGCGAGTTTTGATTCCTCCACCTAGCCCGCCCTGTACAGTTAGTAAGAGCGAGAACGCTGTTTAGGGCTTCTTGGTGCTGTTGGAGGCTCTTGTGCTGCGGTGGTTTGTCCTTGAGGTTGTGTAACGCTGGTGGAACCGGGCCTCATGGGGCGTTCCTAACCAGGCAGCTTGACTCAGTAGTGTACGGTCCCCTGGGGGATGCACTACTGTCTGGCGGGGCCTAAACCTGGCCTAGCGCCCGCTGGGCATCAGACCCTGATGCTGCGAAGGAATGGAAAAAATGATGCTCCCTCACGGGGCAGAACGTCAGCATTACTACCCGCTCATTTGCAGATGCCTAATGATCAGTGTGTTAAGCTGTGGCTGCAAATCAAGGATAAAACAGTGGAGTGCCCGCAGTCCTATACGTGACTTGTGTAAGGGGGGGGGTGTTGATCACTTGTGCGACTGCACGCTGCTGGTGTGTGCACCTTGCCATACATGTGGTATGGCTACCGACGCAGACTCAACGCCCCCGTTGCAAAAAGAGGACTGATCTGCATTTGCGCTGCGTTTGTTGTCATGTGTCCTTATGGCCTCCGGCCGGAATGGCTACCCTTAGCAACAGTAGATAAGACAGCTTTCGCGCGCAGTGCGACAGCTCATTATCTACGTTGCTTTGTGCACTTGTGCGTGTAGTTTTATGGTGATTTTCAAACTCTTTGCACTTTTGATCATGACGCTGAATGCTGCGGCAGTTTTGGGCTCGTGTGCGAGCTTCATCTCAATTTTTGACCCGCCCGCCCGCCCGGGGGGGGTGTTGGTCACTTGTGCGACTGCACGCTGCTGGTGTGCGCACCTTGCCATACATGTGGTATGGCTACCGACACAGACTCAACGCCCCCGTTGCAAAAAGAAGACTGATCTGCATTTGCGCTGCGTTTGTTGTCATGTGTCCTTATGGCCTCCGGCCGGAATGCCTACCCTTAGCAACAGTAGATAAAATCAATTAAATTATTTGTATCTAACTACGCCCCCGGATGGCCCCGGCACAGGGTCCTTACAGACGGCCGTCCTAGGACGGCTGCCTGTAAGGGCCCTGTGGCAGCCACAGGGTCCTTAGGGTGCCTCACACTGGATTTTGGCCCCGCCAGGGTCCTTACAGGCGGCCGTCCGAGGATTGCTGCCTGTAAGGACCCTGTGCCGGCCCCAATGCCGTCCGCCGCAGCGTCTGTGCTCGTAGTAAGTCACGGTGTCATTGGATTAATCTAATACCCGGGGTATGAAGTAAGGATACCCAATGCTCCTCGTGTCTAGCTGCCCGCGTAAATAAATCCCTAAAACTTATGACTTCTTGGGCCGGCGCGCTGCCGACAGAGATCTCCATCACTCACTACACGGTGTTGCTACTAAGCCCAGACACCCCTGACAACTCGGGCACTTTCCGCGCCCCAGACAATGTGGCAACAAGTGTCTTCGCGTCATAGACACCGGTGCGATGTGAGCAGCAAGCAGCGTTCTTCAAAAGCTCAGATTTATTCTCTCCCAGGAAAACCAAACAGAAAAAATCACCAGGCTTCCTCTGATGATGCCCCTAATGCCGCCATGGACTCCATTTTCCATTCTGATCGTGCTGTCGCTTGCGTAATAGCATCCTTGATGGCAGTCTCCTTTGACTCAAACTTCTCGGTCATGTGCACGTGCTGCTTTGGTGATTTGGCCAAAGCACTTTGGTAGACAAATCGACGCCCGGTCGAGGAATCAGTGAGCAACTTTCGACTGAGCACGCAGCCACCAACCAGCACGGCCCACAGCGTCTCCGCGCTGCTGGGTAACCCGTCCACGAGGAAGAGGTTGGCGTCGAAGAAATCTTTGTAAATTTGTGGAGGACACGGGAGCAGTGGCAAGGATATACTTTTACACTAGACTAATAAGGAAAGTTGGCACCGTTGTGACTAGGGTCTTGAGCAATGCTGATGGCGCGCCCAGGGTTTCGCTCTCGCAATGTCTTAATCGCGCCCTCAAGCCAGGCGTTGGAGTCCGCAACAGCTTGGCCGTTCCCACGAGGAACCCAATGTGCTAATGACCGCTGCCATCGTGGTCTTTTGCGGGCAGCGCTGGTGAAGATAAGCCAACAAAATTCTTATACACACTGCGGTTGTAAACGAGGCTATCTGGTGGTTAGCAAACTAAACTGTGCTGTTCTTGGTAGTGGTGCAGTCTACAGCATTTCTCCGGGCCAATGGCAGTTCATTAAAGAGCACCTTGATGAGCAGTTGCGCTTTAAGTCCGTGCCGCCGGGAACCGTGATACCTCTTCATGGCAAGTTGCTTTCCGTTTGCCGTAAGCAGGTCCAGGTCATTGCTGATTTGGACTCCGTTCCCATAACACGTCGCCGCTTGTGGATGCGTGTATCCAATTTGCAAAGCTCAAAACGCAAAATGAGCATGGATTCTATCAGAATTTTGCATATTTTTGAGCGCTGGCTTTTGCGTCTCTCCCCGTTTCGTTACATGCGACCTCCAGCAGTGTCGAAGTTCGAAGCACGGGCTGATGCCAGGGCAGATGGCGCCACATGTTCTATCGGGGGTTATGTCGCGCGTCCCGCAATGGGTCAAAATTGGTTTTCAGAAACATTTTCGTTCATGGATTTCCAGCGTTTGGGTGCGCCAGTCAATGAGGCAATGCAGAAGGACGTCGCATGTTATGAAGCGCTTGCGCAAGGAGCGCTGATACTGGCGAGCGCCTCCCTGTTGCCTTGTTGTCGTGTTCCCATCGTCTTGCGTTCAGCTTCAGATAATACATCAGCTGAGGCAGGTGTGTCACCCTTGTTCACAACAGCATTTCCGCCTTGCTTGTTTTTGGAGCATGTTGCACTTTGGGTAGCCATGCACTGTGTTTCCTTAGATGTTTCTCATATCCCAGGTGAGGAAAATGGTAAATCGGATGCTCTCTCCAGGCCACTTGAGCGTGCAACTCCGGCAGGCTGTTTGCCTCATGAAAGGATTCGCGTATCGCTGTCATCTTTGCGGTCTCCACGACCACAAATTACAACAGCGCCAGAAGGGGCCAGCCTTTTTTGGAAAGTGCAAGCTACACAAACAGCAAACCTCACTTCAACTTGGCCTCTTACGGCGAGGTTGCTGAAGGTAGTTGCAGTTGGTGGTATGTGGGCCGCCTTCAGCTTTCTCTACATGTGCGTGCGTATCTCCGTGCAAAGCATAGAGATGAAGCAGAACTTCATCGCCAGGCATTCGTGCAAAAAGTCTCGGCCTTTGTTCGGTTTGCTTTAGCCTTAGTAGCAAGCGCAACTAAAGTAAGTTTGTAGAACAAAGACATTGGAAGGGTTGGAGTCAACGTTGGCCATGATAGTTGAAAGATACGTCAACTCAAAGTCAGGCAGTCAGGCATGGGAGGAACGCTACCGTTGGCCAGCAAATTCATGAGAAACGTCTTATTGTGGCTGATGTGGTCCTGAGGAAAGGCGGTGTACCTGAGTCTGGCTCCCCGTGACTGCAACCTGACTGAAGCTGCGCCGCCTGGAACAGCTGTCGGTGCCGGAAACGTCAGGTCCTGAGCAGTCCTAGCGCCTGAACGAGGAACCAATATCTGCGGGTTTCTACCCAAAGAATCTGCTGCGCTGGATGAAGCGGCGCCGCCGCGGACACTGGTGTCATGGCCTTGAGCCTTGAGCCAACCAACGGAATTGTGAGACTTGTCATGCTTATGTTTCAACAAGCATAGTCTCATCATGCTGCACTGAAAGATGCTGCATGTCACCCTTTGCATATATACATGATGAATGTACTGCAAAGCGTATAAAAGGTAATGACATCTGGCTGCAGACAGATCTGAGATCCGAATGCAGTTACAGAGTCTCATACAAGGCATATTTGAGCAGTACTTAGCAACACTCCTCCTTTTCAGCTGTGTCCAAATGTTGGATCCAGCTGGATTCAAAACTTTGTCGCTCTGCTCACCAATATGCTTCTATACAGAACCCTAATGGATTTAAAGCCACTTGCGCGGCGCTTCTTACGGGATGCTCGCGGAATTTTAACATCGTCAGAAGAAATAGGGTCAGCAGGGGGAATATCTTTCCCAGTAGGCGTCGCATGCTCAATGTCCTTGCCAAAATCCTGAGGAGTAATCAATTGCCGAGGAACAGGAAGGGTGGTAGGACTAGGCGCCGTCTCGGACTGTCCTCCACTGGTGTGAGCATGACATCTGCTTCCCTGAGGTCCTGGGTCCACATCATTCTCTTCGGAATCATGCGGGGTGGTGCTGGGGTTGGGTTCGGCTGCATCGTCTACGTCCCTGTCAGAATCCGACATGATGGACTGCTACAGCAAAAGGTGAAAAACCAAGCAAAAAAACTCGTGCCGAAACATGCGCGCTCAAACACAAGCGTGCTGAGTTGCTGACCTCTGTGTGCTTCAAAAATGCCCCTAAAGGCTCTACAGTCCCTAGTGGGATCGGTGTAACATGAGTCTCAAGATCAGATTGTCGTCTGACAGCTGTGTGATCTCAGGTAAAATTCGTTCCCGAAGGATTGTCTGACAGGGGCTCCTGATGCGCTTGAAACAAGGCAGGAAGAAAAAACAAGAAAGAGACGAGAAAACAGAGGAAGCAAACCAAAGGAAAACAGACAGGCAAGAGTCAGAAAGAGAATCGTTTCTGTGTATGGCGCTCTAGGCGTTCTGCAGCCCATTGGTTGGTAAATACCCTTGTTTGACTCCACAGGGGAGCCGCGCAGTGCCCACACCGGGCTAGTTGCGCGCGTGGCAACAAGGCCGACGCACGGATGTACAGGATAAGCCCTGTTAAGTGAATGTCTGCAAGAGATATTGAGTGACGACTTGATTGAGGTTGTACTGCATCTGTTGCCTGAACCTACAAGCAGCATGAACCTGACAGGATTGCTGACTACTGCAGTAAACTTTGCGTAACGCTATATACAAGCAGGTACAGGCAACTGGCCAAGTTCCCTTCCCGTCCATGCCCGCAGCTTCGTTGCTTGTGGTAGGGCATGGATGCCGCGCGCCCCTGCTGTAAAAATTGGATATGAGTGTCAGGCAGCATGCAGTGACCTGAAAGGCAGTTAACAGGACATGTCAAACCCTTAGCTTAGAATCAGGGTGTACACACACACACACACACACGCACACACGCGCACAGCGTGAGCAAAGGGCATGCTGCGGCGCGGCCCAAAGCCGCGGCGAGCGAAAGTGGATGACCCAGCGGACCTGGCGCGCCCCTATCACGCCCCAGAGGTAGGACGGGGGGAGCAACTGAACGCAAGAGCGGACGGCTCCGACTGACTGCTGAGAAGGGAGCGGCCGCATGAGGACTGACGGGAGCAGGCGGAAACTGAGGCAGCAACCGCCAGGGACCTGAGCGTGGCACACAAACAGGGAGGAGTGTGGGCAGGGAGCGGGTAACCCAGCGATGGACGGCGCTCGACCTAGCAGCGCAGCGCGGAAGGCTAGCAGCGGCAGGCCAGAACAGTCACCTGGGCACAGACCAGGGGGGCAGGGACGGGGTAGGGCCTGGGACCTTGGGCGGGCAAGGCTGGAACTTGAACGCCTCACTGCCTAGCTGCTATGGTTATCCGGCCTATTCCTGTGCCTGCGTCCGGCCCTTGCTCCGCTGTACCTAGACCCGTGCCCGCGCCGTCCAATCCACTCTGCTGTCTCACCTGAGACTTGGGGTGCCTTGCTTAACGCGTTGGATGGTTTCCTCATTGTCCGCCATCCCGTCGGACTTGCAGCTATTCCGGTTGACTCCCGTCTCTTGGGCGTTGGTTCCGTGTCTCTGTCAAACCGTGCGGACCTGCCGGCGTATCCTCATGTGTGGGTGATCAGTCCGTCCTCCCAGGAGGCCATGGACCTGTCTGTGACTGGACTTGCTCGACCACGGTCCGCCGCTCCGCGCTCTGTTCCTTGCTTTGGACTTGACAGTGTTCGCGGATGCCTGCGCCGATGACTCCCCGGCAGGCCTTGCGGCTTCATCCGTCTGCCCTGTGGCCGTGCCGCGCGTTGTTAGCGTACTTTCTCTTCCGCTGAGCTACGCACCGTTGGCCCGTGGTTTCCGGCTGATGCCTCCCCGCAGCATTTTATCGCAGCTTGGGAACTCTTGGCTCAACGCGCTCTTGTCCTGGCCCTTGACTCCCTCCTTTTTCCAGGACATCTCCCG
This sequence comes from Symbiodinium pilosum, assembly GCA_905231905.1. Taxonomy (NCBI): domain Eukaryota; class Dinophyceae; order Suessiales; family Symbiodiniaceae; genus Symbiodinium; species Symbiodinium pilosum. The sequence continues at coordinate 21,131 of CAJNIZ010000771.1, read as the reverse complement.
GTCCACGTGGTGCTCCACTCAGACAACGTTATTCCCCGCTCTTTCTTTCGCTTCCAGTCTCTTTGCCACATCTGCGCTTGCCTTGATCATGTTCCGGGTTTCAGCAATAACGTTGCCGACGCTCTTAGCCGAGGCGGGGCCCTCCCCTGTTGGGTTCTCACCTTCTTCTGCTTAGTCCGTCCCTCCGCGGGAGGGCCCAAGCACCCGTCAGGCTTAGACCTGTGTCGGTCTTTGGGTTCCATCGCTTGAGTGTTTTGTTTGGCTGGTCCCCCGTGGTGGCACGGTCAAGCTTGAGTCTACCCATTTGGGGCGGACCAGCCATATGCAACCTCTCGCGTTCCCGGGTTGGACTAGCCCGTGCGTCTTTTCAGGTCCCAGGTCACAGGTCCGTAGTTTACAGACCGACCCAGGGACTGTATGTGCCAATGGCTAAAAAGAAGTTAAGCAGTCCGCTTGCATTCTTCACTCATGTCCGTTTTGGCACAACGCGCACGTAACGTAGTCTTTAGAAAAATTGTTTTTGAGCGTGATCAAACATGTTTATTTGCAGACGCAACCGTACGGGCAGTGCTGCAGACACCGTCCGTCTGCAGCCACTGGCCCGAGCCGCCACAAGCCTAGGGCGGCAGCTTTCAATTGGCTCCGCCTTTGCTCTGGATTTTTCTGCTCCTGTCAGGGTTCCGTCCCTTCCGTGGACTTCTGGCCATCTGTACATACGTGTTTGGCGGTCGCTCCAGGCATGCGTGGACTTTCCGGCCGGGGAGGACCAGCCGTATGCAGCGTCTCGCGTTCCCCGGGTTGGACTAGCCCGTGCGTCTTTTCAGGTCCCAGGTCACAGGTCCGTGTTCAGAGACCGACCCACGGACTGTGTGCGCCAATGGCTAAAAAGAAGTTAAGCAGTCCGCTTGCATTCTTCACTCATGTCCGTTTTGGCACAACGCGCACATAACGGACTAGTCTTGAGAGGAACAAACTTGTTGCCTGGGTTGTGTAGTGCGCTGTGTTGTGTTTGATGTGCTTTGGGGATTCGCGAATTGCGTGTTGTAGCCTGGGATGTGTAGAGCGACCGGATTCCTTGGTCCTTTGTGAAAAAAATTCCAAAAAACATAACAACAAAATGTTCATGCCACGATTGTGCTGGCCAACTGTCCGGCGTCTATGGCAGTCTATTGTTTTGTAAAATTGCAAAACGAATTTTTTGTTAGGGTTTGAAGCCCCCTTACTATGCAATCTTACGATTTGTTAATGCCTGAAATTGCAAAAAGGTGCTCCATAATCGTGAATTCATTCAGCATCCCATCTATGTGCCTCAAGCGCTTTCGTCATTACATCGCAGAAATAGTTGAATTTGTTGATGTCATCAGACCATTTCAGATACCGTTTGGTTTTCCATTTATGTCAGCAGCCCGGCGTCTTTGGCCACCCTCTTTTTTGGCCACGGCCACGTTTTTGAGTTTACAAGAAAGCCGTCCGTTTTCCAGCCCTTTCTGTTTTCAAACCCCCCAGGTTTGCGTATTAGCCTTCAGTAAGAGCCTTCCGTTTTCAAACCCCAACGGTTTACAAGAAACCTTTCGTTTTTTTGCCTAGTCCCCAGGGTTTGTTGTCCGTCTTCAACACCCCAGAATTTACAGGAGTACTTTCATTTTCGTTTCCCCAGGAAATTTACAAAACCTTCGGTTTTCCAGGCCCCCAAGTTCAAAATAACCTTCCGTTTTGAAGCTCCCAGATCTTGCAAAGCCTTTGATTTTGCAGCCCCCGGAACTTACAACAAAGCTTGCCTCAGAGTTTACCGCAAACTTCCGTTTTCAAGCTCCGAAGGTTTGACAACAGCCCTCCGTTTTCGAACCGTCAAACACATGTTTATGAAAGACCTTCCGTTTAGACATCCTGGGGGCTTTCAAACAACTATTCACTTTCCAAGCCCCAAGGGTTTAGCAATAAGATTCAGTTTTCAATCCTCCAAGGTTTGCAAAAAGACCTTCCGTTTGAAACCCCCTGGTTTGGCAACAAACCTTTGTTTAGACGCCCCCCTTCCGCTTTAAAACCCCACAGTTTACACAAGACCTTCTTTTTTCAAGCCCTTCCGGGTTTACAAAAAACATTTTGTTCTCATGCTTTCCAAAAAAAGTTCCGTTTTCGACCCTCCAGTGTTTACACAGATCTTCATTCAGTTTTCAGTTTCCGAGTTGCACGCCATATTGTTTTTTATCATGATCACTTTCTTTTGCTGCTGCAGCTTTCGGTTGTACCTCTACAAAGATCTGTCGCTTCCAAACCCGCAGCGTTTACAACAGTCTTTCCCTTTTCAAGTAAATGTTTGAGGGTTTACGAACAAACTTCCGGTCCCCAGGGTTTACAAACAAACCTTCTTTAAGAAAAGCTTCGGTTTTCAAGCCGGCAGTGTTTTCAAAAAACAATCCGTTTCCAAGTCCCCGGGGTTTGCAAGAAGCGTGCTGATTTCAAGTCTACAGGGTACAAGCGTCGTCCAAGCCCCCAAGGCTTACAGAAAGCCTTCGTTTCAAGTCCCCAGGTTTTGCAGAATGCCTTCTTTACAAAAATCCTTCCGCTTTAAAGGCCCCCCAGGGTTTACAAGCACATTTTCGTTTCCAAGCTCCCATGCTTTACAAAATGCCGTGCTCCCAGTCATGGCAGAAGGCTTTCCCTCCAGGAATTACCTTTAAAACGTTTGTGCAAAAACACGCAGGAGTTTTGTAGCAACCATCCGTTTTCAAGCTTTCATGGTTTGCACAAACCCTCCCTTTTCAAACTCCCCGGGGTGTGCAAAAACCCCTTCCGTTTTCAAGCCCCTTTGGTTTACAAAAAAACTTTTTGTTTTCAAATCGCCCAGGCCACAAACATGTAGCTTCCGCCTAACTTCCGCAGAGCACCTCTCTTGAACGTCATAAGCGCATGTATGGACGCCGTGAAACCCAAAACACGCACAACCTCCGCACACTCCCCGCGCAAATTCCGCAAAACTTCTGCATCGAACCCGTCCCTTCGGCAGACTATCGCAAACTAACTTCTGCATAGAAAGTTTTCCTATACAGAGGTTTATGCAGAAGTTGTGCGTAAGTTTTGAAATTACGGCCCCATACACGCCATACACATCACAAGCACACCCTCGGACGGCATAAAGCGCCATAGCGCAAAACTTCCACATAACTTCCGCATAAACTTCTGCATAGCAATTGTTTCTAACCAGAACTGATTCGCCATAAGCTGCATAGATGCAGAAGTTTATGCAGAAGTTCAAAGAGGTAGGATGGACATAACTTCTGCATAAAAATTGTTTTCTATGCAAAAGTTTGTTTGCGACAATCTGAATAAGGACCGGGTTCTACGCAGAGGTTACGCGGAAGCTATGCGGAAGTTATGCAGAAGTTTTGTGCTTATTGTGTTTTATGGCGTCCGTGGGTGCGTTTGTGACGTTTAGGGCGTGTGTGGGGCCGTAAAAGCAAAACTTACGCACAACTTCTGCATAAACCTCTGCATAGGAAAACTTTCTATGCAGAAATTAGTTTGCGATAATCTGCTGAAGGGCCGGGAGGGCCGGGTTACACGCCTTTGCCGCTTTACCGCGTCCATGGGTGCTTTTATGACGTTCGTGAGAGGTGTTATGCGGAAGTTGGGCGGAAACTACATGTTTGTGGCCTGGGCAGCTTGAAAATGGAAGGTTTTTGTGATTTGTAAAAGCCCGACGGGCTTGAAAACGAAAGCTTTTTGAAAATCTTGCTGGCTTGCAAACGGATTTCTTTGTTTTAGTTTTGGGGGCTTTTCAACAGAGGATTTTGTGTAAACCCTAGGGGCTTGAACGCGGAAGATTTTCTGAAATGCCAGGGCTTAAAAACGTGTGAACCATGCCGTGGGGGCTTAAAACGAAAGGCTTGTTGTAAACTTGTGGGGCGCAGTTTTTGGTAAACCCTGTGCGGCTTTGGGGGTAAACGGACGGTTTTGTAATCCCTGGAGGCTTCAAAACGAAAGGTTTTTTGTAACCCCTGGGGGCTTTCAAACGGAAGGCTTTTAGTAAGGAATCTAGTAAGGAAGCTTTCCGCAAACTTGTGACCGTGAAAAAGGAACCTGTTTTTTAAGACCCAAGGGCTTGAAAATGGGCTGATTGTTAAACCTGGGGTCTTGAAAACAGATGTTTTTTGTAAACTCTGGGCGCATGAAAACGGAAGGTTTTCTGTAAACCCCGGGGCCTCCAAAAACAGAAGGTTGTTTGTAAACCGTGGGGGCTTGAAAAAGGAAAATATTTCTGTAAGTCTTAGAAAATGAGGGCTTTTGTGAACCCTGATGGCTTGAACACGGAAGGTTTTTTGCAGAAGGAAAAATCTTTTGTCAACCCCGGGGGCTTGAAAGCAAAACTTGTTTTTAAACCCTTGGGGCTAGAAGCCGACAAGCTTTTTGAATATACCTTGGCGCGGGAAAAAAGCGCATTTTGTCCGTAAAATGTATTTATACTGGAAGAAACCAATACCTTAAGCATTGATGGCTTTCCGACGCAAATTAACACCATTGTGACAAATATTATTCACGCAAACCATTACTAAACAGGTTTCACGGAAAGAAATCATTCCGTGAATATTTCATGGTCACGGGAAAAAACCGCATTTGTTCCGCAACGTGTTGGCACAAGAAAAAAGGCGCATTTTTCCGTAACATGTATTTATAGTCAAAACACCAAAAGCTTAGGCATCACATGGCTCTCCCACGAAACTAATACCATTGTGACGAATACCATTCACAGCAACCTTTACTAAACAGGTTTCACGGAAAGAAATCATTTCCGTGAATGTTTCATGGCCACGGAAAAAAGCCGCATTTTTCCGTAACGTGTTGGCACGGAAAAAAAGATTTTGAAATGTATTTATACAGGAAAAACCAGTGGTTTTGGCATTCATGGATTTCCAACGGAAACCAATACCATTGTGACAAATACTATTCGCGCAAACCATTACTAAACAGGGTTCACGGAGAAAAATCATTTCCGTGAATATTTCATGGTCATGGACAAAAACCACAGGAAAAAGCACATTTTTTCCGCAACATGTATTTATAGTCAAAACACCAAAAGCTTAGGCATCACATGGCTTTCCAACGGAAACTAATACCATTGTGACGAATACCATTCACAGAAACCATTACTAAACAGGTTTCACGGAAAGAAATCATTTCCGTGAATGTTTCATGGCCACGGAAAAAAACCGCATTTTTCCGTAACGTGTTGGCACGGAAAAAAAGATTTTGAAATGTATTTATACAGGAAAAACCAGTGGTTTTGGCATTCATGGATTTCCAACGGAAACCAATACCATTGTGACAAATACTATTCGCGCAAACCATTACTAAATAGGGTTCACGGAGAAAAATCATTTCCGTGAATATTTCATGGTCACGGACAAAAACCACATTTTTCCGTAACGTGTTGTGGCACAGGAAAAAAGCGCATTTTTCCGCAACATGTATTTATAGTCAAAACACCAAAAGCTTAGGCATCACATGGCTTTCCAACGGAAACTAATACCATTGTGACGAATACCATTCACAGAAACCATTACTAAACAGGTTTCACGGAAAGAAATCATTTCCGTGAATGTTTCATGGCCACGGAAAAAACCGCATATTTTTCCGTAACGTGTTGGCACAAGAAAAAAGGCGCAGTTTTCCCGTAACATGTATTTACAGCGAAAAAACCAATAGTTTAGGCATCACGTGGCTTTCCTACGAAATCAATACCATTGTGACGAATACCATTCATGCAAACCATTATTAAACAGGCTTCACTGGAAAATAATCATGTCCATGAATATTTCATGGCCACGAAAAAAAACCACGTTTTTTCCGTATCGTGTATTTACAGTGAAAAACCAGAAGCTTGGACATCACATGGCTTTCCCACGAAATTAATACCATTGTGACAAATGCCATTCACAGAAACCATCACTAAACAGGTTTCACGGAGAAAAATCATTTACTTGAATATTTCATGGCCACGAAAAAAAAAAAACGCGTTTTTTCCGTAACGTGTTGGGGGCTGGAAAACGGAAGCTTTTGCGTTAACCCGAGGGGTTCGAAAAAGGAAAGTCTTCTGCAACCTTGGGGGGGCTTGAGCACGGAAGGTTTATTGAACATCTAAAAAGTCTAAAAACGAACGTGCTGGTGGCCCCGAAGTAGTGGTGGCAAAAAACAAGGTGGTGCGTAAAGCCTGGGAACTTGAATGGAAGATTAGACTTCTTGTTCTAAGCCATGGAGGTTTAAGAAGGAAGCTTACTGTTAAATCCTGGGGGCTTGAACATGGAAGATTGTTGAAAGGAGCGTTGAAACTTACGTATTGGTAGGCCCAGGGGGTTGAAAAACGTGTGAACCCTGGGGCTTGAAAACGGAAGGTGTCTGTGTAAACTCCTGGGGGCTTGATGGGGGCTTGAAAACAATTTATTTTGCAAGCCCTGAAGTTTTGAAGCCATGATTCTTTGTGAACCCTGGGGGTTTGAAATCGGAAGGCCACTGTTAAACCCTTGGAGCTTGAACGCGTAACAGTTGTTGTACTCCCTGGAGGCTTTCAAACATAAGGATTTGTTGAAAGCCAGGAGGCTTGAAAACAAAAGTTTTTTTGCAAACTCTGAAGGCTCGAGAACACTTAGGAGCTTGAAAATTGAAGAGTTTTTGAAAACAATGTTGTTTGTGAACCCCGATGGCTTGAAAATGGACAATTTTTCAAATCCTGAGTGCATGGAAGCAGCAGGTTTTTCTGTAAACCTTGGAGTCTCGAAGGCGGATGGCTGTGGTCGAACTCTCGTGGCATTTACACAAATTTTGTTTGCAAGCCTTAGGAGTTTCAAAACGCATTGTTGCTATCAAACCTTGGGGGCTCCAAAGCAGAATGACCCTGGTTCTTTGAGAGCAGAAGTCGTTTTGTGAAGTTTGGGGCAAGTTTTCTGTTTTTCACAGCCGTAGAATTTTTAACTAGGCCATGTTGGGCGAGACAATCGCTTCTAGTCGGGGTTTGAGGGCATCACGCGCCAACCATGTTTCTATTCAGTTTCAGGTTTGTAGAACAGAAGAATACAATTTTCAGCACCCTAAACCTAAAATTTCCCGCCATTTAGCTCTCCAAACCACTATGGTTAACATGTGGGTCCCTGTCCATCGCCTAATAGGGCTCACGATAATCAATAGCTGGAACATGTTCAATCAGAGCATCCTCCACATAGCCTACACTCGCTGCATGCCGTCCACGACTGACATAGAACCTCGTGTCCCTTTGTGCTACTTTCCAACAACTTCGGGTCCCGTAATCCAGCCGCCAAGCATCAGGATCCCTTGTCCAATGACCCGTAGTCACAAATTTTGAGATACAAACAACCTCCCACGTTCAGCTTTGCATTCTGAAAGCTGCCTTTACAGCCAGGTGTTTGCACATCGCGATTCCGGCTCGAACGGAGCGAGTCAAGGGGCACGAATACAAGATCCCAATGCGCCACTAGCGGTCACTAGCGTTTCTTGCCTAAAGATCATCAAAATAGTGTGTTTTGGTATGCTATAGTGTGCTATAGTCTACTCTTTGCACTTTGTAAATGCTATACATGCACAGCTAGCAAATGCATATCCCGAAAGCTACGTGACGATTCTAGAGAGCTTTCCGACGGAGCAAACTGCACAGAATCATGGCTACAGAGCGCGCCTGATCTATCCAGGAGGTTGTGAAGGCAACGGCTCGTGTTTTATTGGGGTCATCCTCCCAAAGGTGTTAGGGCAGCGCCAGTGCAATGATTTTCCTCCTTGCGCTCTTGGTGCCTGCAGCTTCCCATCGCGCTTTCAGCAACAGTTCGGAGCTGCGAGGAGCGGTTCTGAATTGGGAATCTGGAGAAAGGCGTCAGCTTGAGGCCACCTACAGAAAGATTGAAGGATGGAACGTCTCTGCCATAACCAGCATGCGCGGATTGTTTCAGGGTCTTGAGCTCTTCAACGAGGATGTTGGCTCCTGGGATACCTCCGCAGTGACGGACATGGGCTCCATGTTCGAAGGCGCTCGGGCCTTTAACCGACCGCTCAGCTCCTGGAATACCTCTGCAGTGACGAACATGAGTTCTATGTTCATGAACGCCAGGGCCTTCAACCAGCCCATCGGCTCCTGGGATACCTCTGCAGTGACGATCATGGACTCGATGTTCAGGTATGCCAGGGCCTTCAACCGGCCCGTCGGCTCCTGGGATACCTCCGCAGTGATGGACATGGGCTCGATGTTCAGAGGCGCATGCAAGTTCAACCGTGCATGTGCTTTTGATTAGCCCCTTGGTAATTCGCCAAAAAACTACTACCATTGAGTCGTATCATTGCCTCAGATCTGGGGGGTCTAGATATGCATGGTGCTTTGTGTCTTATGGCACCACTGCTGTTTTTTTTTAAATACTTTTGTTGTCGTTTTTTTTAAACTCCGTTTTTTGTTGTTGTACTTTTTTTGGTCTTTGTTTGTGTTGTTTTACCATTTTTTTCATTTTTTGTCTTTCTTTGTCTGTTTTTGTCTGTTTTTGTCTGCTGTTTTGTTTGTTGTTGTAGATTTATCTTTTTGTGATGTTTTTGTGTTGATTTTGTTTGTTTGATGTTGCTTTGAGTTTTTTATATATTAATTTTGTGATTTGTGACTTTTTGGTTGTATCTATCGGTTTGTCATGATTTGTGTTCTTGATGTTTTTGTTTTTAATCATGTTTTTTTTGTATTGTGTTGTGCTTGTTTGTGGTGTTTTAGATTTTTGTTTGTATTTGTTTTTGTCATTTTTATTTGTGTTTTTTGTCTTCCTTTGTGTTTTTGTGTGTTTTTTTGTTTCTTTTTTTGTTTTGTTTTGTGTTTTTGATGTTTTTTTGTGTGTGTTTGTAGTTTTTTGTCTTTTGCTGCCTTTTTTACTTATTCTTATATATATATATGTACAGTTTCGTGCTATTTTAGGGCAGGCGTGGTGAAGTGACTTGTTTTGAATAGACTGGATGCCTTGCTTGCTGGTTTGGTTCGCGACCTGGCTATCTCTGATGGGAGCTTGATGTCGCCGATTCCTTCCACGGCAAGTTCGTCTCAGGCCGCCACCTGGGGAGGAGCCACCTCCTGCAGGGCCCCTGCTAAAAAGGCGAAGATCGTGCTCAGGTCGGGTCCTGTAACACGTGGCGAGCTCACGCCCTCCCGCACTGGTGACTCCATGCGGCCTCAAATTCTCAACATCTTGATGACGTCAGGACGTTACAAACCCCGAGGTGCCCTGCCGACAGCTGCTGAGCAGGCAACCCTTGAGCACAAGGCGGCCAGCCTCTGTGCAGCGGCTGAGTTGCCGACCCTCCAGCGTGCAGTGGCTACATGGGGGGAACTTCGCTCCTGGATGGCCGGCGTTGGCGCTAGCTTTAATGAGGTGTCTCCTCATGCCATAGCTGACTGGCTGGCTAAGCATGCCTCACCGAGCCCTGCCTTTACCTCCTTGCGATGGTTGAACAAGCACGTCCTGCTTGAGCTAGACCTCAGTCTGTGCCAGCAGCCCGTTCGCAAGAAGAAGGGCCTGTACGGTATGGGCGGCCGCCAAGCCCTGGTTGCGCCTCCAGGGATACTGCTTGTTTTCGAGGATGCCCTGCGTAGCACAGACCCCTCTGATCCAGATTGGGCCATTGCTTTTGGAGTTTTCGCTATGGTCCTCGGATTCTTGCGTTTTGGACATTTGGCCCGTTCCACGCTTGTTCGAGTGGACGCCTACTCCCTGCTGTTCTGGTGTTCAAAAGGCAAGCAGCGGCAAATGCGCTCCGGGTTTTGGTGGAGCCTACCCCGGTTCACCCTCACGGGCTTTGACCTTGCAGTGGAGCTCGACTTCTCTATGGTTCGGAAGGGGTGTCTCGCCTGGTTGCCCTGAAAACTTCGGCCTTTGTCGCCCGGGCCCGCACAGACTCCTGGCTGGTAACGTGGCGGATGTCAAGGAGGTGTCTTCTTACTCCTTTCGCAGGGTGGGCCCGACTTTGGCCAAGTTAGTCCGCGCCACCGACGTTCAGCTCGTCGCCCTAGGAAATTGGGTGGACAAAGGCTCCTTCAACCACATGCCGCGTGTCTACGATGCAGGGAAGATGAGGCGCACAGCCCTTCTCAAGTTGGCGGTTAGGGACCTTTGCTGTGCCGCGGGCGCTGAGGACTGGGAGTCGCTGGATGCTTCTCTCCTCCAGTCGTCTTGGCCGGAAGCCTCCGTTGTTATCAAACCCGCCTTGCCAAGAGCAACACCGTAGAATGGCAGCACCCCACGTTGTCGGTGAACGACTTTCAGGCCATGGCAGTGCGCGGGCTGCGCAAATGGGGCACCAAGCCGCTGAGACAGTTGGTCCGTAAAGGAGAGGCCCAGGTGGCCCGGGCGGTGTCTCTGCCCATCGCTGCAGTGCCTGTGTCGCAGGCTAACGTGGGGCTGTCTGCCCCGTCCTTCCAGGTGCCTCCTGGGCAGGACCTTCCTCCTGCTCGAGTTCTGGTTGGTCGCGTTGCTGTGAAGTCGGCAGCCCCCTTCACAACTTCTAAGGCAGTCTCGGTGGTCAGTTGTCTGGTGCCTGCGCCAAAGGCGCTCCCTCTGGAGCTGGCGGCTGCTCGTGACGCGGCGGCTAAGCCTGTGCCTAAGCCACCTCCTGCTAAGGCCGCAGCGCCTAAGCTTGCGAAGAAGAAGAAGAAGACCGCCAGGCCGTCAGCACCAGCGGATCCTGCCAGTGTTTTGGTTGCCGACCCTAACCTGATACGCGTGGCCGAGCAGGAGCATACTGTTCCCGGTACGGACCTGCCCCTGGCTGGGCCCACTGAAACCCTTCGGCAGGCGGGTGCAGCGTTGGCCTCTATGCGAGCTCAGGCTACGGAGCGCCGCAGTGCTGTCTTGGCAGCAGCTGCGGGCGAGGCGGTGTCCCCGCCATGGCCCGAGATGGTGTCTCCGTCCACGGCCGTCTTGCGCCCTGTGGCCCCTGAGCGACCCCCTCCAGGCGGAGTCCGTCGAGCAACGGTGCGACCGCATGGCGGCGGAGCGTGGCATGCCCTTCCAGCCCCGAAGGGGTAAGCAGCCTCCATCTTTGGTGTTCCAGGCCGGGGAGGCTAAGATCTACTTGGGGGGCATCACTTCCCGTAACCAGGCTGAGCAGTTGCAGCGCGCGGGCGTCACCCTGGTTGTGACTTGCTTCAAGCAGTCCATGCAGGCGCGCGGCGGGGTCCTGCCAGCCAACTCTTACACGGTGAAGTGGTTGATCGCCCAGCCACAGAGAGCCTCCCAAATGCGTTCTGTGGTCAGGGCGGTGCTCGCGAATGTGCGCAACAACGAGAGTGTTTTCGTTCATTGCGCAGCAGGCAAACATAGAGCAGCAACAGCCACGGCCTTCTTCATGGAAGTGATCACCCAGCAGTCCTTTGATTGGGGAGCCCGAGTCGTGTCCCGGCTCCGGTACACGGAGATTGACTATCTCCTCTCCCAGGACGATCAACTGCGCCCTTTCCTTGAGCGATCACTGCAAAACTTGGCTGCCAGGCCCAAGGTGGCTCCTCGGCTCCAGGGTGTCACCCTGAACTGGGTGGCCTGCTCGCGCGGATCGCGGAGTAAAAATTACTGGCGTGCCTCGATCCAGTGCCTTTGCGGACCCGCCCCTGTGCCGGCCGACCTCCTCGCGTCCGACCTCGCTGAAGCCTTGGCCAGTGGTCGTAGGGACTGTAAGACCTGCCTTGGGTGTCTCCCAGCTTCCCTCCGCTGCCTTTCTGAAGGATTCCGTTGACCTTCCGCCGCGGCCGACAAAATAGTGAGTCTGCTGCTTGCATGTGCGGTGCTGTCTGTGCCCACTGCTGCCTGCGTGTGTAGTCATGGCTGTCGGCCTGTGTTTTCCAGCCTTGCAGTCGGCGTGTGCATCTTAGACCGCTGGCGGCCGGTATTCAGTCTGCTCTGGTAGTTTTCCTCTCAAGTGAAGCTGTCTGCTTCTCCAGCGGCTGTCGGCCTTCCATCAGGTGTCTCCTGAGAGGTGTCTCCTCCCCCTCTGATGGCGTCTCCATCTGAGCTGCGAGCCCTCGCCCTAATGCTTTCGGCAGATACCAGGCGACTCCTGTTGGATATCCTCGTTGAGTTGGTTGCCTTGGATTCTGCAGCTGACCCCCGCCCTACATCCTCGGCTTCCCCTTCAACGCCGCCGGAATCAACGGGAGCCCCTTCTGATAGTCGATCATGGATCCAAGTGGTGGCTACCTCTACCAGCTCGGAAGCTTCGAACAGTGCGTCGGACCAGGCGTCTCCTGGGACATTTGGATGCGCCAGGATCTGTCTGACCTGCCACCAGGCCCTATGTTCCCGAGCCAGCTCTGACCACCGTCATCATCGTTGTCAACGCTGTTACGAAGAGCAGCGGGAGCATCGCCGTCGACTCGGACAAGTGAGGGCCGGGCGGGCCCGTAGGTCGCGTTAAGGCGTTGACGGTGCCTCTGTGTTGTAGCAGTCGGCCAGCGAATTATTTTCTGCGCGTCCTTGTCTGGGTTCGTGCGCCCCTGCATGTCTTGCATTTTAATTCTCTGCTGCTGTGCCTCAGCAAGCTTCTCGCGCGCCGCAGCTGTCTGCTCGCGAGCGCCCGTACCCCTTGCTTCCTCCCCACTCGTTCTCGCCATGCCGTCTGCCGTGCCAGCCAGCGAGTTGGTGGACCTCTCAACCAAAGAACAAACGTTCACCGCGCTGGTTGCCAAGTTCCAACTACCTGCTGACGTCTCGGCCAAAATGATTGCCCTCGGCATGGCTGGAATCGCCGATTTCAGGTTTTATTTTCAAAATGAGGGGGAGTTTGCCAATGCTTTGCTGGAAGGTTACACCGGGCAAGACAAGGCATTGCTTGCCGGGCGGTGCCGCCGGATGTGGACCGCGTGTTGTTCCTTGGAACTCGCAGCGCAGCCGGCGGCTTCTGCTGCTGCGACCTCTGCGGATGAGGACTCCATTTTGCCGGTCGCCGAGTTGTCCCAGCTCAAAACAAGGTTCTGGGACCGCTACCGCATCGCCTTGGTACCAGAGCTATATCCTTCTGATCGCCTTGTGAGCAAAATGTTCCGCGCGCTTACCAAAAGGACGCTGGAGGTCCTGCCGATGTCTTCGGTCTGCAACCTCCTATATCAACAAACCCACGTCATCAAGAAGAGGAGGGTTGCCGACAATCTCTGGATCGCTGGTGACGATGATCAGGAGGACGACATTCGCCTGGGTGACGTGTCAAGTTACATTCGGGCAATGCAAACCTTCTCATATGCGATGGCTATCGCAGGCATCAATGCCGTGAACCCGGCGCCCGCAGCGCCCGAGACCATCGCGACCGACCCCTGTGACTATGTGCAGGTGCCGCTGGATTTGATGCTGAAGTACCACTTCCGGGCAGCCGCCTATGGGCAGAAGTATGGTCTCAAGCAGCTGGAGGCCCAGGACGTTCAAGAACGAGGTGAATGGGCGGCGCGTTTTGGGGTCCAAGACAAGAGCCTCGGCAAGATCATCCAGCAGGTCTACGCCGAAAGGAGCCCCCACTGGTCCTTGGCTCTCCCTCAAGCCCCCCTGCTTCTTCTACCACGCAGCCAGCTGGCAGTGCAGACGGTGGGAGTCACTGAAGGTGATCTTACCAAATTTACTTTAAAGCTGACTGCTTGATTGCATTGATCTCCTAGGAAAAAGACAGTGCTCCTGCGCGTAGCTGCTCTATTTAGAACATATATTTTGTCTTTTTTGTTTTTGGTTTGTCTTTTTCTTTGGCTTGTTTTGTCTTTTGGCGGTTTTTTTATTGTAATTTTGTCTTGTCTTTTTGTTTGTCTTTATTTGTCTTTTGTTTGTCTTGCGTTTGTGTTTTATTGTCTTTTATTGTCTTTTGTTGTCTTTTATTGTCTTTTATTGTCTTTTATTGTCGTTGTCTGTATTTTGTTGCTTATCTTCTGTTGTTTGTCTTAGTATTGTCTTTATTCTTTTGTTGTTGTTGTCGTCTCTTTATTTGTTTTTATTCTATTTTGTTGTTTGTTTGTTTGTTGTTGTTTCCTTGCATGTTTGTTTTTCGGTTTTGATGTGTTTGTTTCTGTTTTGTCTGATTTGTTGTTGCACTTCTGTATTTTTGTCTGATGTTTTATCTGTATGTTTGTTTCTGTGTGAGGTGCCGTTTGGCTTCGTATAATTTGTGCTTTCCTTGTCGGAGTCATTCTAACTGTTAAGTTGCTTGCTTCAAGTTTTTTATGTTTGGTTCTATCAAACTTGGTTGTTATGGTTGTGTTCTTTTCTTCTTACTCAATCTTTGTCAGCGTTAGTGTCTTAGTGTGCCACAGCGGACCAAGCGCCATGGCCAACAAATACTGGACTTCATGTGTTCGCAAGCTTCAGATGGTAGCTCTCGAAGAGGGCTGTGGTATTAGTGCGTACAAGCAAGAATTGATCAAATTCCAGCGTGCTGGAATGATAAAAACTGAAGGCTGCTCACGAAGATATTGAGTCTTACCGCCAGTTGGATAAATGTTGATTTCCTCTGGGAGGGAACGGGAAATTGGGACGCTCTTCCCGGGCCTCCACGTCCTTTTGCCCCAGTTCGATTAGATCCTTCGCTGTGGCCAATGGATGATGTTTTGCTTCTGCAATCATCAGGAGGTTTCCACCTGAGTGTTGGCAGCATGGTTGGTGCTATAAGGGCTGAAGACCTGCGTTTGAAACCTGATGTGGTCATAGCCATGACTGCAGCGGATCCAAAGAGAAACTTTGACTTTGAAGCTCAGGAATGGTGTGCTCGGTACAGCCAGGAGGGTATTATTGCACATCTTCGCTACCCTGGCTGGGACCAAACGCATGTTGATGACGAGGAGTTGGCTAACAACAGGAAAACAGAGTTCACAATGATTTGGCACTGACCGGTTTTGTGATGTCAGGTCTCTGTTGGAGGTGAGCCGGGGGGATCCGCGTCGGAGGTCGTTGAGGGAGTTCGTAAGTGGCAGAGATTTTGTAGGCGTGGGGTAGAATCGAAGACTACTTTGCCTGAGATACTCTAACCAGCAAGGTATTTGACTCGCACTCTAAGACCTCCTGGTGGTTGGCCGCGTTCAGGAACTCCAGTGGCGTTGATTTCGCCCCCACTTGGGATAAGGTCAAGGACCTCGCCGAGTTCACACTGTCCGAGGCGGAAATGTTGGTCATCACGGAAGAGCCAGGCCCCGCCAAAAGGCAAAATGCTGCTAAGGTAAAGGGTCCTCCGGTGCCTAACGCCAAGGCCACTGTAGGGGCATAAGCCAAGTCATCAGACTCCCAGCAGAAGATACGCAAGTGGTGGATGACATCAGGCGGATGTCACAAAGGGGCGTCGTGCCCAGACTATCACGATCAGGAAGCGCTGAAGGGAGCCAAACGGTGTTAGGCGCGCGTTTCGGATCAGCGTTATAAGCCTGACTGCCCGCGCGTTGGCGCTGAAGGCGCTGAAGGAGGTGGACCTGGGAAGGCCAAGGCAGAAGCCGGAAAGGCGAAAGGAAAAGGAAAGAACAAAGAGGGCGTCGACCCTAAGCCGCCTAAGCCCGAGCTACGGAAGGTTGATGGTGCAACAGAATCTGCGCCCCAGGCTGCGTCTACCTCAATGGAGGGCGTCGACCCTAAAGCGCCACTCAGAACTCCGGCTTCAGAGGAGCTCCTTCGGGAGGCAACCGATGCCATTCGGTCATTGAAACTTAAGGCGCTGCGCCCGAAGCTTTCAACATGGATCATAAGGTGTGTAGGTCATCGGTTGTAGGGCTGGGATTGCTGGACACCGGAGCCACTGCATCAATGCGCCAGGGCACCGCTTCGGAGTTGAACCGATTTCCTAAGCGGACAGTGGCGTTGGCCGTAGGAGAAGCCGAAATGTGCGTTAGTGACGCGGGAACCTTGCTCACAGGGGAAGCTGTCGAGCCACTGGTCTGCGTTGCTGATTTGGCTGCTATGGGAATGTAGGTTGGTTTGGAGTGAAAATGGGTGTGTGTTGGAGCATCCGTCCAGAGGTAAGTTAGACACCGTTACAGACAATTTGTGTCCGGAAGTTAGTGCGCAACTTGCCCACGACCTGATCGATGACGTTGAGAAGTTCCAAAGAGAAAGAGCAGACATTGTCTGCAAGATCAGGGCTGCCGTGATGGCTGCACCTGGTTTGGACCCCACCGAGACCCGCAACAAGATCGTTCAGGGCAGTAAGGAAGGTAAGGACATGAGACCGCTCGCCGGAGCGTTGCTCGTGCATTTTCTTTCCGAGGTACCGATGGAAGCGATCAAGTCAGTAGCGGCGGGAACCCTGGAAGAAGGCAAATCCTGCGCGTGGAATCGATGACAGAGACGCTCCTACGAAAAGAAGGGAGCGCCCGTGCACCTTTTCTCCGGAGCATCGGGGGGAGACATCTTGAAGGCGTCGGCCCATCCGTTTGAGGTCCTGAACATAGATCTACGGGAAGATCTGGCCAGTAGTAGCGGCGCTTGGATACACCTACTCAAGCTGATTGCCCAAGGGAAGGTCTATGGGGTGATTGGAGGCCCGCCGCGCAAGACTTTGAGTCTCTGCAGGCATTTTCCTCCGGGGCCTCTTCCGCTTCGCACGCCTGCCCATTACTTCGGCCTTCTTGCGTTGAGCGGCGTTGAAAAAGCACAGGTTGCGTATGACGATGCCTTGTTTCTCCGCAAGTTGTTCTTGCATGAGTCGGCTCAGCTTCAGCTGACCATGCCTGCGAAGCCACTGTTCCTGTTGGAGCAGCCTGCAGACCCGGCAGGTTATACGCCTCGCCCGGTTCTAGAACAGGTGGATTCACGCGTTGCTCGTGAGCGAAGACTAGCTGCAAGACAGCAAACGGGTGCGTCGGTACCGGCAGATGACATATACGCCACTTTCTTGAGGTCGCCCACGTGGGAAACATTTGTCAGCAGACGCCGAGCGCCGCTCACCACCTTTGATCAGGGTCCGTTGGGACATGTGAAGAGGAAGCCTACCACGATTGCCGCTGATGTTCAGGTGTGCCTGAGTCCATTGCCAATTCGCGAGGGCAGGGTAAGGGTACCAGCGCAGGGGGAGATGGTGGGCATGGTGCGAGTGCGTCAGCAAGCTGGGCAGAGTGGGCACCAGGCCCTGCGTTAAGTCCCAAGGAGATCAACTTCAGGCCCTGCCCAAGGTCCAGGCAAAGGCTCCCGCTCCATTTGAACGACGTGCGCTGGCAGATCATACGCGGTGGAGGCGAGATTGCGCGCGCTGTGCGGCTGAAGAAATCCAGGCCCGAGCTCACAGGAAAATCCGCGCCCCGGAAGGTTATGTACTGTCGTTGGACTTGCTTGGCAAACACAAAGCAGGAGTTAGTGAGCGTTTCTCCATGGTACGTTGCTGCCTTGTTGGAAGCTTTACAGTTTTCAGGCTAGAAGAACATAAGAAGGGCAGTCCCTGCAAAGCAAAGGACGGTGATGCAGGTTCACCAGGACCCAAGGAGGGAGACCAGCCACAGTCGGGCCCTCGTGTCAAGCAGGCGGGCGTAGGCCCTGAAGGAGACGAAGGACCAAACGTCTTTGAGGGAGATGGCGTGGATGATTTTGGGGTCCTTGCCGCAGACTTCGCTGGTGGACTGGGTAGTAGTGCCCTTCGGGATGAAACCGACCGACGCCGAGGGAGACTCACCACCAGCAGGAGTGGTCCGAGATGATCGCCTTCCACTAGGAGACTGGGAAGAAACTCTTGATGGAGATGAGGATCCGCGACCCCTGTCGAAGGAGGACGAGCAAGGTGAGCGGCGTTGCTTATCCGCTCTGTCATGGCGTTTTCATGCTCATTGAGTCAAATGCCACGCACAAAGCACAATGGGCTGCGCAGGGCCTGTTCATTCCACCGAAACAATGTAGAAAGATTTGCAATGGACGGCAGGGTGGCTCAGCGTGTGTCACTATCAACATGTTCTCAGCCAGAATTCTTTGCCGGGATATGCTGATGTTGAAGCTCTGCTTGGTCCAGTACTCCGAATCCCAGGTAGGAACGGCGCTCTGCCCTGGCATTTTCCAAATGGCGCCCTGCCCTTTGCTCTGCCCTTCAAAGACGCTCTGCCCTTGTCCTTTTTTGATTGTTTTGCCCCCGCAAACAGCGGGTTCACTGGATTTCCTGAACCAGTGGAGCCACAGGTACTCCAGGACTTGGGACTTCTCGAGGGAGCCTCCTGGTTGCCATTTGCAATAAACCTCGAACAGGATCGCGCTCGTCGTCGTGACTCTAGTTGAGATGAGATGATTCTTGAAGGCATCTGGGAGCGCCTTCAGCAACAGCTGGACCCCGCGTTGCTCTACCAGGGCGTACCGTCCTGACTCATACCTCAGCGGTAAATTCTCTGACTTAATCCTTAACCGGTCCTGAGGAGTGCTGTCCAACTGCTTGGAATACAGCTCAAGTGCATCACCAACGCATTGCTTCCGCCACACATGTGCAGTAACGCTCAACTGCGGCGTTGCGTTGCCAATGGCTGTCGCCCAATCCCCAGCAAGCACGGCGCCCTCAGACCTTGACTTCGGCTCAATGAGCGATGGGAGCCCTGTCACGTGCCTTGAAGGCTCCTCAGGCCTCCGCCCTGACTTTGGGCCTTGGGAGGGTGTTCTGCGCACTTTGCTGCGCTTCCCCCATCCTCAGTGCTGGCAAATCCTTAGGGCGCGGTGCCGCCGGAATCTCCTGATTAACCCACTCTTCCCCTCGGACCGACGTCCGCCCTATTGGCTCCAACGCCCTACTAACGGCCACCGCTGGCCCACGCCTGCGTGGGGGACCGACGTCCCCCCTGATGAATCCATCGTCGCGACCTGCTCACGAAAAGTACGCTGCGCACGGGCTGGCCACTGCCGATCTGGAGAAGCATGTTCTTGTGGTTGCTCTCCCGGCCTTTCTCCAGCGTCTCCATCTGGTCGATCTGACGCCGCGACCTCAGAAGAACAGGCGGGTAAGGTGAACGGCCTCTACTTTCTGGGAAGGGAAGCAGGGCTGACCGTACTGGTGGTGGGGCAAAGAGAGAGGGGCCCAGCCGATGCCGAGAGATGCGCGATCTCCGCATCTGCCGCGGATCTCTAGGAGTGTCCACTACTGGATCGCTCCTGTACTGCCACCATCCTGCGCTGGAGTTCTGACTGTCCTGCGACCGCCGTTGTCATCATCTCCATGAGCTGTCTAATTTGCTCCTGCGCAGGTCAGAGGTTCGAGAACTTAAGGAAATCAGACAGAGGCTCCGGTGAGTCCTCTGACTGTTGCTGTTCCCTGCATCCTGTGGCGTGGGCTGTGGCTATAGGGCCAGTTCTTCATCTCAAGCGACTCACGTCTCCCAGCGTCGCTTGGGGTAGCCACCTCCACATCGAGCTCAACCAGGCCATCGTCCCCTGGCTCACCTACCGGGATATCGCGCGGATCCAACGCCTGAGCCTCCTCAGCTGCTTCCATGCTCCTGACAATTCCACTCCCTACGGAGTGCGCTGCAGGAGACCGACGTCTCCAAAGTCCAGAATCCAGGGTTACGGGCCCACTTAGCTTGGGCTCATAACCCCTTGGGAGGTTATGGGGGTTGCAAGAAGCACGGGCGCAATGGCACTCTTTTCCTACTGATTGTGGCTCAAGGTGATGCCCAGGGTGCTCCTGTTGTCCGTGGACCCAGGTCCTGCGTGATTACATCAATGCATGGACAGATGTTCAGTGCAGGGACTGCCCGGCAATTGCGGGGCAGCTGAAAACGAGTTCGTGACACTGCCAATGGCTGCTTATTGGATGATAGAGCGAGTTTTTGTTGTCATTGTTTTGAGTTCTTTTGAAGCCTTGGTATAGCCTTAGTTTATTAAGATTCTAAGATATATAATAAAGAAATAAATAAAGAATAGTAAGTAATTAAATATAGATAACAATAAATAAATAAATCAATAAATAAATAAGTAAATAAATATATATATATATGGTATGCTAGTTTTTTGATTGATTAGCTGATTAGCTGAATTAAGGCCCATGGGGACGAACGTCGCTTCACTTCAAACGCTGTGTGGTCAGCAAAATGACAAGGGCGCAGGCTAAGGCTTACATCCTGCAGCATAGGCCTTGCTGTGGCCCAAGTGCAAGGCCTTAATTGCTCTCTCTGTTTCACCTTGCTGCTGACTTGACGTAAACCAGGATTATTTTTAGGTTAATTGTTACGTTAGTTAGTTCGTTAAGTAAGTGTTATCTGCGCTTGTCAAGCATCTTTGAGTCAGCAACACTGTGCCACCGGCTCTCTGTCATCAGGCATTAAAAATTAGTCTGCTGCTTTCAGCCCCTCTCTCACACACGCCCAGCGTTCTGCCCTTTCCCCTGCCCCTAATTGACACACTGGCACTTGCTCTTCCCGTGTTTTGGAATCGAAACAGTATTGTCTGCTCCTAGCTGACGCACTGGCGCTCTGCCTTTCCCCCTTTTTGTTCATGGAGTCAGCAAGACTCTGCCACTAGCTGACACACTGGCGCTCCGCCCTTTTCCTTGTTAATGAGCATTGAGCCAATTTGGTCCAACCGGCGCTCGGCCCTTCCCCTTTTTTAATGTGAGTCAGAGGCGTTGTGCCCCTAGCTGACACACTGGCACGCTGCCCTTCCCCCTTTTTTCGTTGAGTCATCCACACACTGGTCCTAGCTGACACATTGGCGCTCCGCCCTTATCCCTTTTTGTTCGCTCAATCAGCAAGACTCTGCCACTGGCTGACACACTGGCGCTCCGCCCTTTCCCGTTTGTAAACATTGGGTCAGTGGCCATCTGATCCTAACCGCCGCTCTGCCCTTCCTCTTTTGTTAAATGTGACTCAGTGAGACACTGTGCCCCTAGCTGACACACTGGCGCTTTGCCCTTTCCCCTTTTATTTTTATTGAGGCAGCAGCACTTTGATGCCAACTGGCACACACAAGCACTCCTCGAATTCAAGAATGAGTAAGAACGCGCCCTGAAAACTTTGCCCTCAGCTGATGCACCAGCACTCGACTCCTAAACCCTAAACTTTAAACCAGCTACTTTAAACCCTAAATCCCAAACCCAAAACCCGAAGCCCTAAACCTAAATAATATTTTAACTGAATTAGTTTAATTCATGTCAGTAGTTCATTTTAATTATTTTGCTTCAGTAAATTTAATTAACTAATTTAA
>CAJNIZ010000770.1:5344-22900 GCA_905231905.1 Symbiodinium pilosum | reverse complement strand
TAAACCCTACCCTAAGGCTCTCAGGGCTATTTGGGGCTTTCTGGGGGAAGGTTTGGGCTTTGGGGGCTAAGGTTTGGGATCCCATTATGAGGGTCCAAGAGCCTTAGGGTAAACCCTAAACTTAAAACTTTGGTGACTTTTCCGGTTTAGGATTGGGTTGAGGTTTTTTAAGTTTCCGGGCAAGTGCCTTTTTTTTTAGGCGCGAGGTGCTTGTTATGATCCCTGAGGAGCCCCATAATCCCTTTCTACCCTAATTATAGCAACAATACTATAATACGAAAAATGATAATACCAATAAAAATGAGAGCAAATTTGCTACGAATTAATACGAAGAAAACACGGAACAACAACAGCAACAAATATACTAGGGATCCCAAAGCAGCGTGTATGGTCCACTTTGTTTGAGCTTTCTACTTGGAAGAGTTGCAACCTATGCAAAAGTTGCACCCAGCCCCAAACCCGAAATCGTACACTGCAACTTAAAACTCCCAGAGTAGTAGCTTTTTGTGAGGTTTTCTTGAGGCCCCAGAGCCAAAAGCCAAAGACCAAGCCCAAGAAGGAATTACTTGGGAGGGTTTTCCCCTAAACTCAACCCCCCCGGTCAGGGGATCCTACATGACACCCGGCCTATACTTTGTAAGACCTTAAATAAGGCGGAATCAGATCAATTTGCTGTGTCTTGTTTTTTGGAAGGATGGTAGTTGGGGGGGTGTAATATTAGGGTCCAGGTGCCTATGTATTCTAGGGATATATACATGCATGGGCACTTGGGCCCCAAAATGCCTATACAAGAATTTCTTAGGGTCTGAATTATGTAGCCCTTGGGTATGCGATCCCAGAACCCACCACCTAAAGCCCCGTAAACCTACACTTTACAGCCCTCAACTCTAAACCCTATCATCCTGAATGAAATATGCGGAACCCAACATGGATGCCAATCTACTATCATCTATTACTTACCTTCGAAAAAGGGCTCCTAATTTCCGGAAACCCCTAGGCCCTAAACCCTGAACCCCGGAACCCCTGACCCTAAACCTCTGAACCCTAGACCCCTAGACCCCTAAACTCTGAACCCTACACCCCTAAACCCTCAACCTCTAAACCCTAAATAGTAGGTTCCATTTTTTCCATTATCCCAAGAGAGACCCCCCTATCTCCCTATATAGCCTCTTACAACATACATATATATTTTTTCTAGATATCCCTACATATCCCAATGTCATCCCTGTGTATTCTTATATAACCTCTATGTATCCCTATATTACCCTTCCCTAAACCGTAAACCCTAAACCCTGTCTGAAAGAAAGGAACTCAAGCCTTGCAGAGGATGGTTATGGCAGGCGGGCTGACTTCGGTCTAGAGCGGTCTTAGGGTTTTAGGGTTTAGGGCCTGTAGGGGTGTCAGGTTTTAGGGGTGTATGTAGAGACGAAGGACACATGCGTGCATGAGTCAGGCGTGCTGTAGTGCTAAAAGCGGTCGGCCGTAGGTAAACAGCGACATGTGGGATTTTGTCCCTCAATCAGATAAACTTTAAACCCTAAGCCATCCTCTGAAAAAAGATGGAAACTCACATGGTTTTTAGGGACAGCAATCTTCGTAAGCCAGCTTCAATGGTAGCAATCGTAGTGGTGGTGTAATTCTTGGAAATTATGGGCTCACAAAAAGGACCACTCTCAGGGTTTGGGGTTGAGGAGTTTAGAGTTGGGGGTTTGGCGTGGAGGTTTAGGGCTTAGCGTGTGCGGTTTCGGTGTTCGTGTTTAGGGTTCCAGGTTTAGTGTCTGTAGGGTCGGGGCCTTGAGATACCTACGTTTAAGCAGGTCTGGGTGTTGTCTCACACATGGTTGTAGTGTGAAGAGTAGAGCGTCATTCTAACTATCCATGTTTATGTAGATGGTAGTTCCCAAAAGTAGGGAGACCCCCAAAACGCATTTATGCCCCCAAATTGCAATCATCCCCCTTCTAAACCTTCAAGAAGCTACCCCTAATTTTGGAAGAGTCCCAAATACATATGCGATGGGATTTGGTATCTGTTTACCAGCGTGGCTTTGCCTTTTCTCATCGTTGCGGATGCCTAGATCTTGATGGCTCATGCAAGAACAAACCTGGTCCTCACAAATACCCGCAATAATAGTTTATGTGCCCCTTGTTGCGGGGTTAAAGGTTGTTATTGTGCGAATTCTAGCCTATATATTCCCATGATTTGGGGTTCAAGGTTGGTATTCTGGTTATGTGGGTGAGGAATCGAATACGCCATTATTTGGGATATTTGGGAGCCAGAACTCAAGGGTACAAACCTTATGGGTACGAACTTGATTTCTCTGCATAATAGGGGCCAACCAAAGAGGCTCCCTCCCATAAGCAAGCAGTTTCGGCAGTGGAGGGTCAGGGTTCGATGGGTTGGGGTTAAGGGGTTTAAGGGTTAAGGGCTTAATCCCCTCCCTGAAAATATTAAGCCCCCCCACTCCCCCTAATATTTAAGTACTCCCACTATGTGGCATTTTATATTGAGGGTACTTAAAATTAGGGCGAGGGTGGGGGGGCCTAAACCGTAAACCTGAATATTAACCCCTATAAACACCCCCCAAGGGTGGGGGTTTAATCTTAGGAGGAGGGGATTAGGGTCGACCGCTTGCAAGGACCAGAAGCCCTGCGGAACGCATCAAGAACCTGATTGCCAAATTCGCCGCTCGCCTGGCCTTGGAGATTTGCAGATGATGAGTTTAGGGTTCAGGGTTTGGGGTTTAGGGTTTAGGGTATATTCAACCCTAGGGATGCAAGTATACAAAGAATACCACTAGTGGAGAGTCACATGGAAAATAAAATGGAAAACCAAATGGAAACTGCGGTTATAAAGGGGCTATATAGGGATCCAAGTATGCAAGTAATACCCACATTGGGTTTCAAAGTCCGTTATACACCTAAATTGGGCTATTTGGATCCCTAGGAATTTTTTTCTGGAGACATATTCTACGATCAAGCGAAATACGCAGGAAAATGGTTGCATGAGTTCCCTAACGACCACCTCTACCACTCCTCCCTTTTGGGCACAGGGGGAGGGCTAGGGAGAAGCCACTTCAATCCAGGTATTCAAACGCCAGGAAGTTGTAAGTACCTTCTCTAAGAACTTGCATTAGGGTTGTCGTTTAGGAGTTATTGTTTAGGGTTGAGGGTATATCATGGAGCCGTAAGTGGTTCCCCCAAAAGGAATCCACAGATGGCTGGAGATCAATAAACCTGAATAATCAGAAAACCTCTGAATAGGCTCGGCCGTATGCATTGAGCCAGGTAAGGGCATGGGAACCCCAAGAATCTAGCAGCAATATAGTAGGAATATACCTACCAGGGCCTTGTATTCCTATTATATTCCTAGTACATTCTGTGGGTTACCTGTTATGCGTTTCCATTTTACTCCCTTTAAACCCAGGTATACTCCAAGGCGCCAATGGTGAACAAGCATGTCACCAAGAGAAGGCCCTTGCTTTTCATGCATCAGGCCAGCCAGCGGATCCAAAAAGGGTTTGCCCCCTGGTTCTTAGTACGGAATAGGGGAACTACTCCCTACACAAAATCCCTATAGAATAGATCCCCTGATTCCCTACTGAGCCCCAGGATGTTTAGGGTTCAGGACTAGGGTTTCAGAGTTGAACTGGGACCCTCGCAGCATGCTTCTTTGGCTTGTTTGGGGTCTAAGGTTCCTTACCCGTACTTCTAATCGGGGTAACCCGTATAATCCCATCTAGGGGGATTCTAAGTAGGGCTATAAGCCCAGTTATAAGTAGTTACTACGTCCCATGACCCTCCAAGTAGGCCTTAGGGTTCAAACTGGATTAGCAGGCTTCACCGCTAAAATCGGCATCCTCATTCATCCCCTCTTTCAACTACAGCTGAATAAAGCTATCAGGCAAGTAGGTGGAGTTATTTCGGAAGTCACCTTGGAGCAGCGGTTTAGGGTTTAGGGTTTAGGGGGGAATTTGGGCACTGCCTTGGCATGGTAGTTCGCCGTAGGAACAGCCAGCTTAATCCCAAAGATTTTGCCTACCCGAACCCCTAGAAGTAGAACCTTGTAACTCACATATAAGTACACTAAAAATGTAACGGGTGACGTTAGCCATATCCCCTGGTGGGTATGTTTTGTCGTTGTGGAGAGAAGGAAAAGAAGAGTCAGCAACCGTCAGAATTCACAGCTTAGCTGGCATGTCTGCGTATGTTGAGTGTCAAAATGTACTTTGCCTAGGGATCCAAAATAGCCCATTGTAGGTAATATTAATTACAGACTTTGGGACCCAATGTAGGTATTATTTGTATACTTGGACCCCTAGGCTAAAACGGGGTGTTCTCTTCCCTCCATCAGGACAAAGCGGATAGGACGGATAGGTTGCCATTCTGCACCGTTTTGGACTAGCAGCTAGCGCGCAGCACGCCATGCATACTCGTTCATCTGTGGCAATTGTCGAACCCTATGGTCCTGTCTCCTTCCTCACATGACATCAAGACCACCAATCGATCGCATTTTTGACCCTTTACCCACCGTAAGGGAATCTGTAAAGTTAGGGGATGTATGGTGGAGCCGCTTCTGGAAATCGCGCCCTGAAGGCGAAGTCTGGTGGTACTTCATTGCGTGAGGTCATGTACAAAGCCAGCAGACAGCATGGTCTGGCAGCATTCATTCCCTGTGACTGGGTTCTGCACTGTAACTTTTTAATTTTGCGTTCATAATGTAAATTTTGGCAATTCTGACAGAACGTTGAGCTGATGATCCTCCTTCTACTACTACTACTACTACTACTACTGCTACTGCTCCTGCTGCTACTACTACTACTACTACTACTAGGTATTACTACTACTGGTAGGCATCGCATTGCAAGCAGGACAGTACTGGTATTTCCAGGACTTCGTGCTCACAGACCGTATGCCCAAGGGAAAGCCAGTAGGCCAAAACTGCGACGAACTATTCGTCAAACGACTAGATTGTCCTTAGTCATCGTGGCGTTTGCTCGTATCCTTAAGGGCCCGTTTAAACATGCCTGGTTGTAAGATTGCTTTGAATAGAACAGCATGTTCGCTAAGATTGCTTTTTTCTTCGAATAACAGGACATGTCTGCAAATGAGAGTCTCTGGGAATAGTAGTACATTCCGCAAACGAATTCCAACTAGTAGTACATGTCTGCGAATAAGAGTTTGTTGCAATAGTACATGCCGCAAAGAAATTCTCAGATTGTACAGTGGTAGTATAGTATACATGACCGCTAATGCGAATTTCTTGGAGTAGTAATACATGTCCGCTAGAAAAATACAAATTGTACACTAGTCGCACATGTAGGCTAGTCATGTCCGAAATAGTAATACATGTCCGCTAATAAGAATTTCTTGGAATAGTAACACATGTCCGCTAGTAATGGCCCCTGGAGTGTAAGTAGATCTTCATTTGGTTCAAGAGGTGAACAACCTAAGCAGACCCAAAACATCCCCTAGACAAGCACCCATATAATGGATGCTCGCAACACCGTATAGGGTCGAACATGGACGGAATTTTCTTGGTCAATATGGATGCTCGAAAAACCGCACAAGGTCGAACATGGACGGGATTATCTTGGCCAATATGGATGCTCGCAAACCGCATTCGCTTGCCCCCCTTTATGGCTGCGGCAATCCAAGTTGCGGTCATCAAATTCAAAGCTCGACCCGGAAACACTCGAAATCAGCAGTTCGTCCCACGATCGTCTAGGGGTGGTGGGGCGGTGGTGGTGGTGGTGGTGGTGGTGCTGGTGGTGGCGCTGGTGGTGGCGGTGGCGGTGGCGGTGCTGGTGCTGGCAGTGGGGGTGGCGGTGCCAGTGCCGGTGGCGGTGGTGGTGCCGGTGGCAGTGGGGGTGGCGGTGGCGGTGCCGATGGCGGTGGCGGTGGTAGTAGTTTAGTACGAGTAGTAGTAGCAGCAGAAGTAGTAGTAGTAGTAGTAGGAGGAGGAGTAGGAGTAGGAGTAGGAGTAGGAGTAATAGTAGTAGTAGTAGTAGTAGTAGCAGCAGTATTACTACTATTATTGCTACTACTACTAGTGCTACTACGACTACTGCTACTACTGCTTGCTGCTACTGTTACTGCTGCTACTGCTGCTGCTGCTACTACTGCTACTGCTACTGCTACTGCTACTGCTACTGCTACTAGTACTACTACTACTACTCCTACTACTACTACTACTACTACTACTACAATAATAGTCTATGCCACTACCACCACCACAACCACGACCACGACCAGCACCACTACGACTGCTGCTGCTGCTACTGCTGCTGCATCGGCAGCAGAAGTGGTGGTTTTTTTTGTAGCAGTAGCAGCCAGTAGGGGAGGAAGGAGGAGGATGAGGGCCAGCAGCAGACGATCAGCATCAATATGAGTAGAAGCATCAGCATCGGAGCTGGTAGTGTTTCCAACGATTTTTGCAATTATGTTAGCGGCAGCACTCAGATATGACAAAGCCTTTGTGGTCTACTTGTTGTTTGGGGTCATTTTGGGCCTTTGAACTTTAAGAATAAGGACAAGATCAGCAGGTTTGTTTGTCCCCTGAAAGGCAATGGCGGCGTGAAATGCTCGAAGTTTGACATAGAGGGACAGTCCGCCGCCGTCTACGGGGGTCATTTCTGCTGGAAGGCGACCACAAACAACCTTTACCGAAAAGGCGCCCGCGGGCCCAGGGTTCAGCATGCGGGGTCTCGGGATTGAGGTTTCAGGCTTCAGGGCTTCAGGCTTCCGAAGCCGTGATACGTACCAGAGACTCAGCACAAGTTAGGCCAAACAATTGTCTGTCTCATGTTTGAGTCCTGGGAGGGAGAGACAGAGAGAGTCAATTTCATCTGCAGTCGCAACAATATTTTTCACGGCCGTGGAAAAGGCACCAGGCGCAACATACGGCGATAGATACTATGGACGATGCCAATCATGAGTGTTGAAATTGTGAACGGGCCTCAACTTTGAGGATCTAAGTGCCCACATGAGCTACAGTCTATACTCCTTAAAAGGGGGTTGTTTAGAGGGTTATATAGGGGACTACTTTAGGGTTATTACGGGGGATATTTGAGTACCTGGATCCCCCGGGTAATGTGAGGCTTTCAGGGTAGCTGATTTCTAATCACAGGTGTCGCCCTGCACATCCTATGTATTCCTAAATCCGCAACATACCTGCCCAATCCATACCTAAATCGCAACACCCGAACCCTCCGATCCAAGCACGAAGCCTCCGTAAACCCTAAACCCTACACCCTAAAGCTCCCCCCCACGACGCCAGCCCTACATCCAGTTATCCTAAGGGTCCAAAGTATACAATTAGCATAGATATAAAATATCCCCCTAGCCTGAATAGAGATTTGACCCCAAGGCCTAAACTGTGTATAGGGCTCTTAGGGTTAGAGCGAGAGCAGGAGTCCATGGCATCTCTTGCGTAACCGTGTTCCGGGAGCCTGTGTCGCGAATCATGTCCTGCCTCTTGGCCTTTGGGGTTTAGGCTTTAGGGGCATACTTGGAGGCCCATGGGACTCAGTAGCTACTTATAACTGGGCTTATAAACCTAGGTATAATCCCCAATTAGAAGTAAGGTTGCAACCTCAGTTATAAGTAGTTACTAAGTCCCATGGGCCTCCAAGCAGGGTGCAGGGCTTACTGGTTTATAGGGCTTGCACTCACCCTGATTATCCCTTCTGCTCAAAAAATCTCCCTAGAATAAACGATGAACATTCCCCCTAGTGTAGAATGGTACCATGTCAGCAGCGTGTATTATCAGGAAGGTGTCTTTCATTAGGGGAAGGGATTGTCATGGAAACCCAAAAAGCATTGTAAGGTATCCTGTAATTTACGAAGGGGGCTTGATGGGACCCTAAACTCTACACCCTAAACCGCTGTTAGTTTGGGGAAGGTACACGCTTCAAACTTGGTGCAAGGTAGCCCTAAAACCAAAACCCCGAATCCCTAAACCCCAGGCCCTGAACCCCTATTGAAATCCTTGAGGCTGCCAAGTTAAAAGTGCGGGGGGTTGACCTAGGGTTGTGTTAGAGTTGGAGGCCAGTTCTGGAGTTGTGGCCTGGAGGCCCACGTACCCAAGAATCGTACTCCCCCAGACCCGCGCTACAATCTCTAGCATCCAAACCTCAAGTAGACAGTCGTTGGGTACATGGACTCTGAGGGTATGAGCGATGGCGAGCTACCGGCTATGCTTCCACAAAAGAACGTGTTCGCAAATGTTGCGCAAATAGCTTTGCTCAAGTCGCCACTGCTGCTCTGCCCGTTTGCTCAGCAAAGCTTCCTCAAATGATGTGGAATCTCGGGCATATCGCAAGTGCAGCAAGACCATTTTCAATTACCCACTGCAGAACAGACACTTGCAAGCTGTTTGTGAAATAGATGTAAACATGCATAGCATCAGCAGCTTGCAAAACCTTTTCCTCGGAAGGCCTTACTGGCAAAAATATGTTCAAACTAGCTGCGCAACCTTGACAGAATATATGCGCAAGATAGTTTCAAGCCCTCATATCGTAGTCTTTGACTGGAAAGTTCTTTCTAACAAGTTTATGGTTTCAGGTCTACCTCAACCCAAAAGTAGGTAAGATAATAGCCCCAAACCCCTAAACATAGCCCAAAAGGCCATTATTCAAGGACCCAAATAAAGATGTTTTAGGGCCCGAGTACCATCAATATTATAGTATTTGGGCCTAAAACAACGTTATTTGTGTCCTTGGACCCTTAGGGTTTGTCTAACCGCTGCTAGAAGGTACCTGGTCTATGGAAGTTCTCAAAGTGTTATGGAGGCTGCAAAGACTTGTTACTTTTCGCCTGTAAATGGCTTCAACCTAACAAAAGGTGCATGCAGATTACGGCGTTCAGTGCCCTACAAGTACCCCTCTGACTCAGCTAGCCAAGTAGCACAAGCAAACAGCAACCGGATCTGGCTGCAAAGGCTATTCCTACCGCCTGGTCGGACAGTTGGGAGACTGGGCAATGCAAATGTGTATATATACACCCCAGGGGGCCCAAGGATCCCCATTGTATACAGGAACTTGCTCAGCCGATATTCTGTTGTCCTGAACCCAAAGGGTTTAGGGTCTAGGGTAACCCGAATCCCTGGACCTCAGCCCTAAACAAGCGTGAGGTGTCTCAGGAGACCTGACCCTTGAGCCCTGAAAAGCGGGGCCCTTCGTCCCAGGTTCCTAAATGACCCCCCCCTAGAGTGTTCCAGATCTGTCCCTTACTTAACTACGTCACCTAAGGGGTTTAGGGTTTAGGGGTTTAGGGTTTAGGGCCTAAACCCAAAACCCTAAGCCCAGGTCACCCATCTCAGCCCTCGGAAGCTTCAACAGTCCATAGGTTTAGGGTCCAGGGCGGAGACCATCCTGACAAAATCATGCTGAGCGCTCATCGGTGGCTGTGACCGCACCAGGGCCTTAAGAGCATATAAATATGAATATATACGTATATACATACAAATATATATATATATACATATATATATCTTCATTTCTCATATATGTGTGTAATCAAGACAAGAAGTCTAGCCCTGCAGCTCCAAGTACGTACACTAAAGGGGTGCGCACTCAATACCCAGTAGCAAAGGTATCCCCAAGAAGGCGCCATAACTTGCGGCAAACCCCCTGCATGGGTCATGTTGGGCAACGCGGCCCAGGAAAAGCCCCCTCTTGCATCTCGCGCGTATCGCCCTCACGCTTGAAGCAGAAGTTGGTCGAGAATCAGTGCGTCAATGAGCCCTTTCGGAGGCGGGCAATCAACATCTTACCTGAACCCAACAGTATGTAGGATAATGATCTTGTTTTGATTGCATGTATGGGTCTCAGGTCATCATTCTGCCTACCTTTGGGGGATCCGAGTAGTTTTTAACCTAGGACTGCGTACTTCATGATTTTAGGACTTTGTGCTGCATTTTTTCAGGTTCTGAAGAAAGGTTCTACGGCTTATTGCTTTTGGGGTTAGGGTTGAGGGACAGTGCCACTCAAAAGACCCGGCATCGATGCTTTTTCAGCCCACCACCCTAAGCTATGGTGTGCACATGAAGGCTAGGGTTTCGGGAGTGGTGTTTACAGCTTAGGATTTAGGGTTTATAAAGTGAGTAGATGAAGGCTTGTCAGGGCTTTGTATGGATTTGTCCGTTGGTTATTACGTGTAGAGGGTAGTGCTGCTCACTTTTACTGGTGCTATCGATCTTTAAGGATGGTTTGTTGCTTTAAGGCCCTTTGGTGGCTATGATAGGTATCCTAATACTTAGAACTGCAATCATGACGCATATGGCCATGACCAAGAAGTACCCTCCCCAAAGCCAACATGGAAACCCGTACTGCAGGTCCCTTTTCAAGGGACATTCGTGTTTGCAAGATCATTTTTCTGGAGCTTCAGAATTGGCCTAGGTTTAGGGTTTGGTAGTTATGCTCCTTCTTCAGAACTGCCTTCCCTACTATCTAGCACCGCCCGGGCTTTGCAGTGGGAAGCGTCCCTTTTCTCATGCCCTGAACTATCCACCGGCCTCCTCCACTCAAGCCCTTGCCTTGCCCTGCTTTTGACTTGCAGCAGTGCTCCCAGAATCCACAGCCTTCTAGGCTTCAACACCCTAAGCGCTTAACCCTGACCCGCGTCCATTTTGAGAGTTCCCAGCAAAACGATTAGCGAAAAGACTCAAAGTTCTGGGCCCGAAGTCCCGTAGCCGCCTAACATCTAACCCCTAAAGCCCTACACCCCTCAAACTCTAAACCCTTTCCCCTAAGTCTCTAAATCCTCCAAACCGTAATCCATAACCCCTAAATCCCAAATCCTAACTCTTTTGAACTCCCCCCATCTGCCCACTACACACCTTAAACAGGGCTTCGGGTTTAGGGTTTAGGGGTACAAGGATGGATGGTCCTGGGCCGTACCCGTAAATCATGCAGGATTGGGGACTGCAACGTAGCCACCCGACTCGAACACCACAAGTCCGACGAGGCCTTCCCGTAGGGTTTAGGGTTTTTAAGGGTTTAGAGTTTAGGGTTGAGGGTGTTTTAGGTTTTTAAGGGGTCGGGAGTGCTAAGGGGGTTTGGAGTTGAGGGTTCTAAGGTTAAGGGTTTATGGGTTTATGAGGGTATAGGGTTTGTAAGGGGGGCTAGGGTTGAGGGGTTGGGCGTTAAGGGGGGAATTAGGAAATTTAGCGTTTAGGGTTTAGTGGCTTTGGGTTGGTGGAACAGAAAGTTGGAATATAGGGTTTCAGGAGACCTTGTAAGTCGAGACCATGGTACGTATACGGGTTGATCATGGCTGATATACCCGTTGCCATTTTGGTGTCAACTTGAACCCCTTGGATGAAGAGCTTAGGTTGCGGAAGCTGGGTGTAGAGGTTCAGGGTTGGATAGGCCCCGATACGGAGACGTTCATTATCCTGTCCCTGTTGAGTACCATAGTTATTATCACCCCGGCAACAGGTTCCCTGGGCAGCCAGTGAGACAGAGGCACTTGAAGGTTCAACGGAATTGCTAGGAGTTTAGATTCTGGGTTCAGGTTAATCCAATGTAGCTCCAGTAGTAGTTCTAAACCCTACAGGGCCACATACGTAGCTATCCGAAATGGCAAGCCACCTCTAGCATCCATGTCACTTCAAATAGTGGCCTCCTTTGATTGTGACGGCAGGAATGTACCCTAGCATACTATAATGTCTCCTCATGTATTATAATATACCATAATATGTTATCATATACTATAATATAAATATACCATAATATACTATACTATACCCGAATATATCATAATATACGACCATCAATACACCATAATGTACCATCATCTCATGAGGCCTTACCGTAATTACTTCAAGCAGAAGATGGCCTTCCTGTTACGTCTGCAAGCAGGACAGTGAACAAGCAGGCACATCAGAATTGTGAGCCCCGTGCCCTCCCTGGGGAGTTCTCCAACATTATAATAACCCCTAAGGTAACTCCCCCATGTAACCCTCTGTAATTCCTATATATAACCGTATAAGAACCACCATATAATGTCTACACGGTCCCTTGATGCAAACAAATTTCGAGACAGGTGGATCAGGGTCGTAGGCGTGGAGGCGTGTGCCTAGACACGACATCCTCAGTATCAGTCAACTAGGACAATAATACCATGCGAGTAGATATCAGTTGATATCAGGACCTGATAAACAGTCAAAGGCCCTAAACCCTAAACCCTAAACCCTAAACCTTAAGTCCCAAGCATCTCATAGCCTAGATGATCCAGAACCCCACCAAGCCGCAAGTCATATACCCTGGACTTTTAATCCTAAGAGTTAAAGCCCAGGTCCTTTCTCCCTACATCCTACACCTTGACTCCTAAAAACGCAAAGTGCTAAGCCCTAACTCCTATGTAAATGTTGAACCCCTGAACTCTTGTTCCTAAACCCTCTCCAAAACAACAGGCCCTGAACATGAAACCTTACACCCCCGACTCTTACTTCAAAACCCCAAACTCTAAACTCTAAACCCCAAACACTGAACCCTACTTGGAGGCCCACGGGACTTAGTAACTACTTATAACTGGGTTTCTAACCCTACTCATAATCCCCCTAAATGGGCTTATAGGGGTTACCCCAAGTATAAGTAGGGTTACAAGCCCAGTTATAAGTAGTTACTAAGCCCCGTGGGCCTCCAAGTAAGCCCCAAGCCCAAGAAAGCCCTAACCCTAAACCCTGAACTCTAAACCCACCTCAGGCGCAAGTCTCTGCCTGGGAAACAACGCTTTCTCACCTCTCGGGCTGTATTCCCATCATTTTGGAGGAGAAGGGTTTAGGGTTTAGGGCTTAGGGTTTAGGGTTTAGGGATTTGGGTTTAGGGTGTAGGGTTTAGGGATTAGGGTTTAGGGTTTAGGGTTTGGGATTAAGGGTTGTGGGTTTGAGGATTCAGGTCTTGGCCAGAGTAGGGTTCGGTTCAGGGTGGAGGGTTGGGGTTGATGGTTGCAGGTTGGGGCGCAGGGTTTAGGGTTGAGGGCGTAAGAACTGGATTCCTGAACAACTATGAAAGCTGCTATAGGCGCCTCTTCAAAGGATGCCTGTCTTTACAGGGTCCTACTTCCGTTCCATGTTGATTTCATTTTGTCTAGTTTGGATGGCTTCTGGGGTTGAGGGGTCGATGGTTGCTACCGGGGCATCCTTCCGAGGGCAAAAACAGCCTGATTCTTGTTGTAGTACTTCTGTGAAATTGAGGGGTACATATAATTGGCGGGTATAGCACACTCCGCAAGGGTGATCCGATCCGGAAAGGGTCCACGACACGGACTTTCTACAGGACTGTGAAATGTGCTTTGTTTCATGTCTGCAGCCGCTCACGGTCGTTGACACAACAACTAAACTGCAACCTAAAACTGCAACCTAAAGATGAGAACTAATATCGACTTTTGACTACTGTCCTTGTACTGGTGGCATGTGGGCTTCCATGCTAGTTTGGAGGGGGTATACGCCCTGCAATCACGAAATATATACACCCTGGGTATATCCTTTTAGTCAGAAGTATTGTTCTTTGGGTACTTTACATATCAGGGCTCGCATTGTGATTATGTGAACCCAAAACGAGACTGTAGTTTGGACTACTTGAAGTCTCGCGGCGATTATAAGTAATCCAATTTCTAAGTCTACTTACAAGTCACCTAGACTCCCCCTAAGTCCCCTGATATGGTCATAATTGAGTTATTCGTATTATTATACTTGGCTTACAGTTTCCCTGGACCTCCAGGTACCCCCTAATCCCTACGCCCTAAACCCTACACCTTAAACCCTGAACCCCTAAACCCTAAACCCCTAAACCTTAAACCCTAAACCCTAAACCTTAAACCCTGGCCTAAACCCTAAACCTATATGAAGCCTATAGAGCCCCTTAAAGAGGTTCCCTGGCCAGAGGCTCGTCCTGCCTCTTCTGGCACCCACAGGTTTTGGGTTTAGGGACTAGGGATTAGGGTTCAGGATTTAGGGTTTAGGGATTAGGGTTCAGGGTTCAGGATTTAGGGTTTAGGGATTAGGGTTTAGGGTGCAGGTCAGGGGGACTTAGTAAGTGGGTTACTAATGCGGATACCTGAGCTTACTACATTGTTCATATGGGCTGTAAGTCTATACTTACTAAGTCCCACTGACCCACCAAGTGGCTAGTCGATGTCACGAATCCATTTCCAGGCCGTGTCCATTAGTGCCTGTACTTTGTGGAAACAAAGCCCTTCCCAGAATAATCAACCTCCCACCCCCCTATCATCCCCCTTTTTTACATTGTCAATGTTAATCTAGTTTTGTGGTATTTACTGTTAAGTGAATTGGTTAAATTTGGTGGTTTTCGCTGCTGGGGGCGTGGTGGGGGTCTGCGATTATGAGGGCAAGGGCAGTAAGCCAAAAGTAGAACGCAACGAGTTTTGGGGTCCAGGTACTGAAAACCTTCAAATTATACGTGTTGGGGGTTCGAACCTCGTTCTCTGGGTATGCGGACCTGTCCAAGTTGGTTTCACCAAGACCGTTGATCGCGTTCTGCAGTCTCAATGCCATGAAAGGACGGAACCGAAACCCCAAAATCTGGACAGTCCCGAGAGGAGGAACCCCAAACCCTGAACCCCAAACCCGAACCTATCCCCAAACCCTGAACTATTCCGAAAAGTTCCAATCTGTCGAAGGAGCCATCGTCTTACAAGGCAGGGTTCGTGTCAAAACAAGACTGGTAGCCATGTTCAAATTGGCAGCGCTAGTTGTACTCGTAAGACTAGCAGTTCAATGTGCGCAGTTCTTTGGCTAGGTTGCTAGGGTTTGTAGACCCCGGCTGAGTGATTGGAGTCTGGCTAGTTAAAGTCAGCAATCGTATGGATGAGGAATGAGGATAGCAAATCATGCATAGCATGTAACCTTAGAAGCCCAGGTACCCATATAGTAGGTCCTTGGGTTATAGATAGTATAAATGTATATAGGGACTAAAGGACAGGAACCCAATATATAGGTATCTGTGCTTCTAGGGTAATAGTGAATAGTTCTCCAGCAGAAGAGCTCAAGAGTGTTCAATATTGACACAGGCATCAGGACTTCGGCCAACCAGGGGAAGGGGAAGAGTGGCTCTGAGTTGAGAAGGGGCTTGGGATGAAGCCACGGGTTCCCATTTCAAATTATGTAGTGGGGAGTGGTTGTTCAGAAGCTCCGTAAGCCATGTAGGCAATACCTGGCAGGAATGCCTCTGAGAAGTAAGGCTCTGCGCTTGCAGGACATCCCAAGATGATTTAGTACTCTCAACTTGAAGCTTGACAGATCCTCAGTAGCCAACTCTCCTGTACTGACTCAGGGCAAAGAAGGCCGAGGTCAGCTTCTCACACCCTAAGGGTCCAAGGCCCCAAACAATAGGGTTTTAGGGCCCNNATAACATTAATGGTATTTGGGCCTTAAAACCCTATTATTTGAGTCCTTGGACCCTTAGGGATAGTACCAGACATTCGGTGAAAGTTGCCTTGGTCAAAACTGGCCACTGCATGTGTCCTGAAGGCTTCTGATTGACCTATCTGTGTTGCACCAGAAATTGAATGGGTAGTTCCCACAAAATGGGGTCCTGTTTTGATATCCCTAAACAATAGTAATGCCGTAATATATCCTGTACCCAACAGGGGCTCATAAGTTTGAACACGGCCCACATATTAGGATCCTTCTTTCAGTTGAGCGGAACACTGTGGGCGCGGGGGGGCGTACTATTCAGGGCTGTGCAGTAAAAGTGCAAGAAAACATTCCACCAGGTTTAGGGTTTTAGGTTTAGGGTGGCTGCGCAGTATAAGTGCAAGAAACCATTCCACCAAGAGTTGCCAGAAGTATGCATCTATAGTCTATAGAGTTATCTGCTCATTGGGGGGAGCAGAATATACAAGAGTCCAAGACAACACCCTGCGGATCCTAGATTGAGGGTTCCAGGGGTTTAGGCTTTAGGGGGCCCCATTCTAAACCCCAATCCGTTACAATCCTGATGAGAAGGATTTCCAAAAAGGGAACCAAAATTGTTGGAAACACACAGATGATGTACTCAACTAAAGCAAGCCCTCAACCTGCCGAGCAGAGAGCGCAGTAGGAGTTTCTCCATGAGACCCAGAAAGGGAACATCACTGTGGATACTGTACCTACCATCGCAATTCCTACTACAATTATAATTCACCTATATAATCACAGTTTCCAGGTCATTTTCCATGTTTTTCCCATCTGGTTCTCCATTATTATTCTTCCCTTTGATCTGCCCTCACCTGGCCTTTCAACACCCTAAACCCTAAACCCTAAACCCTAATCCTCCAAGCCTTTGCCAGTTGGCGGCCAAAGCATTCCCACAGTTTGGCGAAGCCTTCCACAAGATGAGACAGGTAAAGCTGAACAAGAGTCCCGGCTTGTTTGGGATTATCGGGTGTATCTAGAGCAGGCGGTGTACCTACAAGAAGGGGGTTTCTACTTGATAATGTCGAATCCGGATTTGTGCGTGGCCACCCAAATAAAATTCCTCGGTACTCCCTTTTTCCGATTTGGGGGCCAATAAAGTAGAATTTCTCTGTTGAAACAAACCGGCGAAGGTTTCTGATGAAGCAGAAAGCAATATATTAGTTTTGAAGCCCAGGCCTTTAACAAAAGAAGGCCAGGTTCTATTACCTTTGAAACCTGCATGGAATCTGCTGAAACAAGAGCGATTTATGAATGAACCGCAGATGCCCCGACGGGATAGTATTCCAGCAGGCCCCCTGAACCAAAGAATGGCTGGGGGCTGTCAAGTAATTATGTAAGAGTCTTTTGGGTAAACCTCCTGAGGGGCCCACAGGCTAAAATCAAGCTACCATAATGGGTATATGTCGTACTGAATATGGTTCCCCTACATAGAAACTTAAACTAAGATCCTGAAATCCCTATAATCCCCAGTATTGGTTGTAAAGGCTGGGCCTTCAACATGAAGGCTGAGGTCTATTACCGAGGACCGAGCCCTTCCTACTCTGTCGTATACTCTAGGGGACTAAATTAAACTGAACCACTCACTGCCCTTCCTTCTCCGATTCCGTGAAGACCCAACTTAGCCCTTCGGATTCTCTACGACACTTAACTAAACTGAACTACTCCCTTCCCTTCCGTCTCTTGTTAACTCCAATAGAAGCCTCATTGGTCGGAATATGAGCAAAAGGATCCCCGAATCCCCCTAATTTGTTTTGGCTTTCGATTATGGAGGGTTCTCATCTACGCGATGCAGCATCCAACAGGAGTTTGGTATCTTGACCGTTTTCAAGGGTCTAGGGTTACAATAGGCAGTACTATACGTAGTTTATGGACGAGGACTTAGGGCGTAAGCTACATAAAGGTGTTGGATATTCAGGATGAGACAGCATAGGGATAAGGAATTGAATTTCGGCTTTTTTCTATGGGCTGAACCCTAAGTAAGCCCCGATGCTTTCGTGGTTGACCTTTCAGATGGGTTCAAGGCTTACCGAGTCGGCTAGGAGGTTTATTCTACATTCAACATCCCTTCACACCTCCAAAACAGCGGGCCTAAACAATGACTTGTTGATATTATATTCGCCCTCCACCCCCCCCCT
>CAJNIZ010000769.1:70157-134904 GCA_905231905.1 Symbiodinium pilosum | reverse complement strand
TCATGAGGGCATTTGGGGGCGGTTTGGGCGTGTCTTGAGCTCATTGTCGGCAGACGAACCAGTGTCCCACGCCCTGTCCATTGTCGAGCTTTCGTCCCAGCCCGTGGCTCTCAAGTACTCTACGCGAATCATGTGTCCCATGTCTGTATTCGAGTTCGTGGACTCCTATCCGGCTCTATTATGATGCAGAGTCGCAAATCTAAGCAGCAATCACAAACTCTTTGCGATGATTGATTTAGGCTCACTATGGGTGCTCAAAGCGGACGGACCATGTTATGAAATGGACACAAAAACACCTTGTTTCGTCAACTCAACTCGAACAAAGATGTGGGTTGCTGCTCAGGTTCGGTTCATCGCCGACAGTTCGGCAGGCTTCATCCTCAAGGGCGTCACCCTCACGCAAGCCACGTTTCAGCGTCAAGCGCCTGTGCCAATTTCAGTATAAGTAGCAGTCCAGAAACGAATAATCTGAAAGTAGCCCACAGCAGATTCCAGCCCAACTTCGTGGCCGTCGGTAGCCGGACATGTTTCTGATCCTGACGCCTTGCTTACCGAACTAAGGCTGGGCTGCTCGAACCTGAATTTATGGACCACTTGGCATTCAAGGCCTTATACTGGTAGCAGCAACACTAGTACCAGTTCAGGGCCGGCGGCCACTGCCATCACTACGTAAGCGCCCCTGCTCCAGCTCGTAAGAAGAACTACCTCTTGCGGCGCTGAAGAAGAATCCCGCGGATAATTACTTGCTACTGCAGGGCAGCTGCATATCGGAAATGCTAGACCGTAGATCAGCCATTGAAACACCACGGGCCTGAGCATAAAGGCACAGCAGAAAGCCACTCAAGCCAAAAATCCAGCTGCAAGCCATCAACGAATCAAAGGAGCTCGTGGCATGGTAGCTAGGTGACTCTTGCGTTGAGCATCTTGAATTCACTTTCTGCTTCAGCATCGAGAGTCTCAGGTATCACAGACCGTTAGACGTGCGCAGCAAACATTATTGACCTACTACTACGTATACCCGGCACAGGAAACAGTCTTCGCATGTCTTCGCTACCTCCCTGTTGGAATTCTAGCACGATGGATCTCATAAAAAGCAAGAATACCGGCTCTCAACCAGCCAGGGCCTTTCGTCGGCGCCATCCCAACAATTTCAAAGCTTGCCTAAGTTGGTGCAAGGAGGCTCCGAACCTGGACCCCAGGCTTGCCTTGTATAAGTAAGGTTGAGATAGCTTGCACCGTTGGGGCAGGGAGTCTTCTGGCGGTTCCAATGCTTCATTCCCCAAAAGTAGCACGCCTCAACTCGAGGAAACCTTATGCCGAATTAGATAACCCTGAACCTTGCACCAGAACCTGGTTGCACACCTTCTTGACCGTGTAAACTTATTTGAACTTCAAATCCAAAACACCTGACTGTAGTGACGCAAGCTCAGGTCTACTTCTTGGGGACGCTTTTCTCTGGTCTTTTCGGCGTCCTCCTGCGCATCTATCTCTA
Organism: Symbiodinium pilosum; assembly: GCA_905231905.1. Classification (NCBI taxonomy): domain Eukaryota; class Dinophyceae; order Suessiales; family Symbiodiniaceae; genus Symbiodinium; species Symbiodinium pilosum. The sequence continues at coordinate 133,412 of CAJNIZ010000769.1, read as the reverse complement.
AACACTTTGATGGCCGAGGCCATGACGTTGACTTCTTTGAAAAGTTGAACGGTGCCCGCGTTATGGGCTAATGGGTTAGGACTGCAAGGCATTAGGTAAGCGAGCTACGGCCAGAAGTTTTGCATCAGGACCGTCTGTACATCAGAGGTCCTAGCAGACAACTCTGGAAGCGCTTCGGAGGCTGGGCGTGTGCAAGGCAGCAGGAGCCCGCCGCACTTGCTTGCCAAACCCCTAGTTCACTTGTTGGAAAATTCAGTGGCCACTTTCGCGGAAGTCATCTTCATACCAGCCCCGAGACTGATTGTCAAAGCCTTCATTTCATGGCCAGAGAAGAATCTTTGTTGAATTTCGAACCTGCAGCCCCCACCCATTGCTGGGGTGCACATGCATGTTTTGACCAATTTAACCCATGTTGCGATTGGGGCTTTGACACCGCAAGGCGGAGGTGGGGTTTTGCTACGAAGTCAGTCTTCTGTAGTAAGTGGAACGGCCATAGCCTCGGCCTCAGAGAATCCGAGCCCTGCCCGACCCGTATCACAAGATCCATTTCAGCCACCACCAGACTAAATGCCTTACAGCTTCACGTAGGGCTGCAGCTTCAGGGGAAGCCATCATGTGGAATGCGGTATAAGTAGTTTGGATGCACGAATATCAGTAGCTTCATCGAACGAACTGACGATGTTGGCTGGTTTTTGCTGAAAGGGTTGGGGGAAGTAGCTTTTCAAATCTGTGGTATTTGTAGATGCGGCCAAAACTCAAAGCCAATATTTACGGATTCCCGAGCAAGAAGTGGGCTCCTGTCACAATAAGGTTCCAAAGACCTTGTCGTTAATTTAACTGCGGAAGCCTGTCCTTATCTGCAACTTGTTCATGAAGTGCATGAGGGTTTCTTTGTCTCCCTGAGTAAAAGTTCTGTCAGCTTAATGTCCCCTATCAAGGTGCCAAGCCCCCTAACCTCTCCTGAAGAAGTTTCGGGGCGAGAGCCTTGACAATGGATGCTCGCGTGGCGCGAAAGAATAGGGACTGTCTTGGACACCTAGATCTCTAGATGGCCAACAATATGGGTGTTGGGACCCGGCGTTCCTGCACCCTGCGCCGCCCCTCAACCCCTCGGCATGCAAAGCTGTTCAAAGAACACACTAATCTGCCGATGCACGATGGTGTGCAGCAAATATGTGGATTTCCCGGACACGCCTTTGGCGTGCTCTGGTTTTGTAAGGCAATGCCAGGGTGACTGGAGTTTGAGATGTATGAAGAAGAGAGTTTTGAGTTTGGGGGGTTCAAGGTTTTAGGTTGGGGTTTGGGGGCTCAGGCTTCAGGTAGCTGCATCGACGAGCACATAATCAGGGAGGCAAGGGTCTGCAGACCATATAGGAGCCCGCTAAGTTGCGAAAAGCAGCTCTACATCTAGAACTTCAGAATGGCTGTCTCAACTAGTAGAACTATTTTCCTAAAAGCATTCTTCACGTTTTCCAGCATGCCTTTGATAATCAGTCACAACCCACAACACATACACAGTCCTGGATTTTCATGACTACTCAGCTCTCAGTTTCATAGCGTATCCAAGCTGTGGGAGGTCGCTTGCGGTTAACTTCACAGGTTCCTGAAGATTTGCAAGGTGGGCTCGACATGGCAATCCCACAACTGACGGGATATCTGCTGATCGTTGACACCGCTCAAGTCTTAAGGACCGTGGTGTTCTATTTGTAGATACACATATCATCCCCAAACCTGACTCACCCAAAAGTTTGAATAGCGTGTTCAGCACAATAATTATGACGACTATTGGGCTTCCATCCCAGGGTTGATCGAGGCTAGAGAAACTGTTCGCTACAAAGCACAGCACCGGGCTATGCCTGCTTTGATGAGGACATATGGGTCCGAAAGCCGCAACCGGGTTTCAGGCTGAAGGGCTGCGTCTTGAAAGGTCACAGTCTCGGTTTTGGAAGGCTGGCTAGAAAACACTCAGATAAGCAGTCTCATTCATCTCATACGCATAACACATTGTAACATTAGATGAAGCCATGGAACCAAGGAAGTCCTCACTTGTAATTTGACTTTTCTGCAGGAGTACTGGTGCAAAATGAGTCAGACTGCATGGCTCCGTGCATGACTCTGTGAAAGTATCCATATGTTGGAGTGAAGTCCCTGGTTTTTATCAAGCTCCTTCCAGATTCCATTTTCCCGTTTTCAGTTTCACAGTGTGGGCATGTCAGGAAGACAGCGATTTCGCTTCAAAACCAAGGACCGCTCTGCTCATACATAATTCGTCACAAAGATCCCCCTATCCCTGACAAAGCTCTTCCTAATTCGTTACGGAACTCCGAGTGTTCCTGGTACCAAAAAACCTCATACTCATATTTGTTATTATGGGTGAGTCTATGAACAGGAGGAATTGGTTGGATGGCAACCGCGCGCATACTTGATTCCTTCGAGCAGGTTTAACGAAAAGACGCAGTTGCCACATCCCGCGTGCGACGGTGTCATGCGATTTTGCCTGCTTCTGTGCGCTTCTGTCTGAGTGAGCGATTTGAAGGGCAAACATACTTTTTGTCGCGAAAGAACAACAAAACCCAATCATGGCATCAAGTGAACTGCACCTTGCATGCTTCAGTTGTTTTAGGCAACTCTTGGCTTATGTGAGCTGCCGGAATACCAGAGCTTTTGACTTGTCATGTGTAGGAATTGTTTCTCATGCGAACTGGGCTGCCAGGTGATCACGACAGAGAACCTTCTTGATTGAGTATCGTCCTAATTCTTATACTTTCCCTAGGACACTCCCAGGTCCAGTCAGTAGTTTGTTGCACGCGTAATCTCCAAACCCTGAAATCCCTAAGTCCTGAAACCCTACAGTCACTGGAAGCTGACCTACTCTGCCTACGTATTGGCATGCAGCATCCAGGTGGTGTACGTAATTGTACCTCCTCAGCTCATGTGCATCGTAAAAGGGAGCCGGTCCTGTTCGCGGTGGAGCTGATCGCACGGCTTACTTTTCGGTTTTGCAGAACCCAATCAGGAACTATTGCTGTGCATGATGGAGTCCTAGGGGATTATAGCAAACCCCTGAAGGGACCTTACCAAGATGACGATCCTTTTGATGGTTGGGGAGGCTAGATGCTTGCACTACTGGTTATCTATCTGATGGCCGTTTTCAGAATTTGCAGACTGGATGCAGGGCGAACATGAGAAATGCCTGGCCAGACATCAACTCTGACGTCCAACTTGGCACATCATATTTTGGTTCTGTTCAGATATGGTATTGCTTGCCACTGGGCAACTGTTGGAATGTATTCCAATGCAGCTCTGAGTATGTGATGGACCTCTGTGGGACCCGTACAAGGTACGAAGCAAGTAGCTACATCCGCACATGCGTATATGCATGCATATACAGGTCACATGCATGTCTGTATTTATATATACATGTACATGCACACGCATACATGCCCAGTATGCTTGAGAGTACAAAGTCTAAGAGCTCGCCGGGAGACCATGGAGCATCAAAATCTTAGTGGCGTCATTCTGAGGAAAGCAGGCTGGGGGCAGTTGCCAACAAACTCTAACCCTGCAGCCTCAGACGGGAGCACAAGAAGAAGCGAAGATTTGTCGCCAGCTGTCTGAGGCGTGCTGCTACCATGAGGAACTGTGTGTGTTTTTCTTCCAGCTGTCCGATGAAGTTGCAGGAAACGCCCAGCACGTAGGGCTTCATGCCATGGTTGACACTATTGCAGCGGATTTATCTTCACAGTACTGCACCGCATATGCCAAATATGCCAAACACTCTTCATGGCCCCCAGCGCGTAAACGGAATTCTTCTTGAACTTGACCTGCGCCTAGATTGCTAGGTTGATGCTCATTTGCTCTTCTGGAGTTCCTGCTCTCACTCTGACCATATCATACGTTTGAAAATTGCTGGTCTTGGCTTGTCTACCACATGGACGTCTGATTTGCGAGCTGAGAACTGCGAGTTTCTGATCGGCCGGTTCGGCCGGAATCACGGTTTTCAAGTCAGGCCTTCTACCTTGAGTAGTATTTGATATAGGGAAGTACAATGATGCATCCCAAAACTTGCAGGACTCTCCGACAAAAAGAATCCTGAGAGTAATTTTGGCTGAGAATTTATGACTGTCGTGTCGCGAGCCTTCGAGGGGCAGTGCACCAATCCGTCAGGCTCAGTTGGGCTACATGCACTCTGCTTATGTCATCCAACAGCTATTTACCAAGGGTTAGAGGCTTCGCAGCGAGGTAGCTGCCCTCAAAGCACGTTGTGACGAGTCTGGCAACTTGGAGTTAGCTAGAATGATAGCAACCCAATCCTGCAGCTACGGGACTACTCCGTCACTTTACCGGCTGTGCGTATTGGAAAGGCATGGAAACTGTTATTTATGTGGTTGGGCTTTATATAGGGGTCACTACAAGGATCCGTTTCTCCAATAAGCACCATCCTTTGGCTAAGATTTGGTGCGCCATGTCGAAAAGCTTTTGCTCACGCTTGGTGCGCCTTTTCGAACAGCTTCCGGCTTTGGGTTACCCAGTGTTTATTACTGTTGCTGGTTCTAAACGGCTACCCTGCAATGACACGAACAGTGTTTCAGGTTTTTCGACATAGAAGGGGCTAGAATCAGGGCGTGATCTAACTGGAAGCCAGTAGCATTCCAGAAGCGTTGAAACTGAGCACAGCAAGGTGGGCAACTTATCCTTGGCTGGTTCTCCTATACAGAGATATACGCTGCTCAATCAGACCTCTGTGTGGTGGAAGCCGGGCCGTGCTTCGGAGTGCGGCCATTCTTTTGGTGTTTTGCATTCGTGCATTGCGAATTTTTGACCCCGCAGCTTGACGATATCCAAGCTGCGGTATTGGAGCACGTGTGTAGAGGCAAATGGGAGGGATCTAGAGTGGCAGATGATCCTGCCCTCTTGTGTTCACTTCTGTAAGCTGCTTCATTGGATGTAAACTGCCATCAGGGTGAATTTGCTTTGATAATGGGGGCAGATTGAGGCAATATTCTAGCGCATTCAGCTGGCGGCCCTGGTGGTATCCCGCACTGCAAGTAGATCCCACTCACATTCCACAATACATCATGCACAGTACAACGCAGCTGTATCAATCTGATGCAGGTAGACTGGTTGAGCAGGGTTCGAGTGCCCGCCCAGGAAAGTATTTGGACGTTACTTGCGCTTGCGTTGCTTCGCAGTACGTAGCCGGCAGCCAGGCTCTTATCAGGGTCCAGAGGGCAGCAGGCGTGCTCTTGGCACAGCCAATATCCAGTACGAAATCCTGGTGTTGTGAATGAGTGCGGTTATTACAGCTAGTGCACCGCACCCCCTTTTACATGGCCGTTACAGACCGGGCGCCGAATCCGTGCCAAAACAGTTGGCAAATAAAGTCGGGTGCAAACAGCGTGCTCCAGGAATGCACTTTCTCAGGCAAGGCACTGCGCGCAGGTGCATGTGCCACATAACGTCCAGGCCGTCGGCCCCTAGGAGCGCCATATCTCCCGACATAAATCCAGTGGCAGAAGCGAGAAGAGAGAGCGGAGTCCCTCACTGTGAACGATCCGGATTCGAGTCGATGGCATGCTCCGGAGTCCCTCACTGTGAACGATCCGGATTCAAGTCTATGGCATGCTCCCGCGAACATGAATATAGGTATGCAGGCATGCATGCATGTATGCACGTGTGGCCATGCCAATGTATAAACAATTGTTCACGCACATGCATTCATGCATGCGTACGTGGTGAGGACCTCAAAGGCCCGCTACGTGAAGATATTGCCACGGAAGAATTGAAACCGCGCCCCCAAATGGTCATTAAAGCATCTGTGCAAGATCCACCATGTAAACAGGGCTTAGTCTATGCCCACATCTCCAGCCAGGTTTGGGCTTCACGCGCTGAAGTGATAGTATAGAAGGAACATAATTACTATAGCACCCAGTATCCCTCTTGGTAACGTGAAGAGTAGAGGCCGCCTTAACTCATTCAAGCCTTGAGGCTCGTTTTGTCAGCTTGCACCTCTGGTTCCCCTTGCGGCCCCCAACAAATCTTTTTTGCCGCTAGTCTTCACTATGGCGCAACGTCGCTGCTGTTAGTGAAATCGCGTACATTCGTGTTCCTCACCATTGCTGTTCTGGTATTTCTTCCCCTACATTCTTGTCACATGACATCTCGTGTCCTTTGCTCTCCCTCCTGTCGCCACATTTGCTGTAAAGCTCCAGTTAATAATTTTACCACGCTCATTTGTCTTGCTTCTTCCAATTACTGCAGTCCTTCAGGATATTTTGATAATCAAGCTCTTTACGGTTGCAAGCATTGTTGCCATGCACCCCACATGCCTAACCGCCACCAGGATCAAGCATCCCGAGGTGTCAGCATCCTCGTAGCTGTCAATGCTTTTGGCTCTCAAATTGTCCTCGCGCTGCAAAACTGTGAGCAACCGTGCGTCACGCACTGGCCGGAGCAAAACAACAAGGGCCAACAGGTAAAGGTCTCTTGCGGGTTACCCCGTCTCAATCTCAACACTGCCGAATGTTACGGGGATTGTGCGGGTCAAGCTAGCCATCCTCCTCATTGTCGGCCTGTTTCGCAGATACGCGCTATCCCCAGCGCATCTATGGGCGCGACAGTTTTGAGAGTGCACACTGCACTGGTAGGATCTGCGTGTGCGGGCTTCCATAGTTATCGATCTGTCTTTAGGACAGATGCCGCGAGGATTAGGAATGATAACAATTCAGGTTTGTAGGGCTTAAGGTTCTGGCTTCTGTTGGCTTCCACGACCAGAAACCATATTTACGGTGCTTGCTTACGTCGTACGTACTTTCCGCAATGAACGCATGTATGGAACACTTGAAGTGACCGCATGATGTTAAAACTGTGCCACTGGGAGCACATGTGGCAGCTCCCCACAATTCCTTTCTCCAAAACGGTCCGTTCGGAATTACCTGTTTCTTCCGCTAACTTTTGCCGGTGTGAACAGGAAGAGCACTAAAGAGCACTCCCAGGGCAGAGAATTCCAAGAGCCATCACAAGCATCCCCAAGAGCAATTCAAACAGCGCTGCAAAAGCAAAGGTCCAACAGCGGTGGACCCAAAGCGAAGACACTTTCTAAGGATCTTAACTTCGCGCTTGGCTACAGGCCCAAAATGTAAGAACGCTGTGCGCGGGAGCCGGTGAAACGCCCCAAGCTCTAACACCTGTAGGGTAAAATGCAGCTAGAGCATCCGGCATCTGTGCGCCGGCAGCAAAGCCACGAATGCTGACCTCCAGGTCAACCCACAGCCCGAAAAAAAAGAGAATCGGATTAACCATCCACACAGTGCAAGATCTCTAAACTTTAGGCCTAAATCCTGCGTACCATGAGACTCCGCATCTCTTCCAACCTCGCGCCTCTGAGCTGATATTGTCAGCTATGATGCCATTGCCGCTTGCGTTTGGTATGCACATTTGGGCTTAGAGTTTAGGTTTGGTTGGCTGCCGAGGGCAAGGAGTCCCTACAGCTTCTCGACCCTCCCACTATTGCCGCCTATTTGAAGACAAAAGTACCTACGGAATAGGCACCATGAGAATGCTCTCCGTGGCCGATCCTTTTATTGTCCTGGCAGCTGTCACGTGCCAAGGGGTACGATACGCACCTAACATGTTTGTAGCTAGAGTCGTTGAAGCCCAGGTTTGGACGTTCAGGCTCTGAAAGAAGCAATAGGGGCCGGACAACTGGAAAAGCAACAAAACACAATCATCGACTGGGACCAGAAACTACTTCAAGATATATTCAGGCCCGAAACTGGAAATTGCACACCCTTAACCTCCAATCTTCGACTCCTTCCACAACGAATGTTCAGCATGCTGCCCTGCCTCTGAAAAAGCCTTAAGAAGCTTCGGATCCCTGTAAGGCTCCGGTCCATGTCACAATTCTCACTGTTGTGCAGCGATGAATAATGATTGGCTTGCTCTTTCCTCAGCTACCATTTCTTAAGATCAGAGTCTCCAGGTTAGTGTCCCCCTGCACACCCTCTGAGAATTTTAGGCTGCTCACGTGATTATTGGATCTAGAACTGCCGGTATTCTATTGGGATTTACCATCCAGAGCCTTGTCAGGTCCTATACACCACGTCTTTTCCTCAAGTGGATTTGTAGCTTTGCGTCCATTGCTGTCCCTAGCAAGTCTTGTAGAGGAATGTTACAGCACGGGAGTGAACGTCATCGTTTCAGCCCAAAGGAACACCGAACCGAGCGGTTTTGGCCATGGCGGTCCACAAATAAAGCTCTGAGTGTGGATCTGGCTGGCTAGACATGCAGGACTTCCTTTTCAAGGCGGTTCTCCATGGGAACCTGCACACGCACGTTTCCTGAATCTCCTCCAATCTCAAGGCATCAAGCCGAGCTTTATAAGCCCATGCCCAACTCTACACCTCTACGCCCAGCTTTTAGAATCCCAACAACCCAACCCGGTCAGAGCAAGTCATGGCGTTCGGATAAGTCACGGTATCTCTCTAAGGCACAGCAAGCATCTCGGCTCCGTTCTGGATGCTGCAAGGGTACGTAGGAATTCCGTCGCCACAATCAGATTTATCATGTTGCGGGGACAGATGGGGGAATCCTGATTTTGAGCAGAGAAGCGCCCATATGATGGACTATTTTGGGGGTAAGTTTTGGGTCGCGATTGGCAACGAGAATAGGTTAGTGACTGAACCTTCACTATGCAATTTCATAGCAAACCCAGAGGGCATGGAGTAAAGCTCAGCTGCTTGGCCAGGCAAGCAAGTTAGCCATGTTGTCTGCAGCCTAACTAGCTCTCATGCCTGCAGCGGTCATGGTTCTGAGAACCCTGCGCACGGGGCGTCACTAAATTCTGCAGTAGTAGTTGTGTTGTTTCTCGGTGGGAAAAAGCTACGGAATGGCTGTGGATCCCGCCCCCTGACGGAAGATGACCAAACAGGGGAGTTGCCTCTCAATTGAGAGATCCCAACATTCATGGATTGTCGCTGTGCGCAAAATTCCTGCGTTGTGTGTGTGTGTGTGAGGCAGTATTGGAATGCATGCAGAATTTGTGCAGCGGGGCCGCAAATGACTGGACTCGTGGATTGCCACCTTTGTAAGGTTGGTACCCCTTCGTGTAACTTAGGACCAAACCATCCAGGCGCATTGAGTTGCACATATTTGTGCCCGAGACCATTCGTCTCTACGAGACCCGATCCTCTATACCTGGAATATTACAGCAGTAGGTAGAGCTCGAATCCGCAACAATGTTGGGCTTGCAAAAGTTGAGGCGCGCTGCTGGCTTCCAGAGTTCACAGACGTGAGGCTTGTTCTAGGAGTGAAACTAAGTGACACGCGTGCTACGACATCCCAAGTTCCACTTTGAGAAGGGGATTGCAGTAAAAACCGTAAGAAGACGCACGGGAGAAGTCCCTAATCATGTTCTTCACAGCTTTGTAAGGTATAAGAGGAACTACACACAAGAAGCCTCCGAATGATCAAGCCCCGCCCCCCCACACAAACGTTGCCAACAATCTCGATTATTCATTACTATCGTTACGATTACATTACTGTTTTTCATGACTATTATAGTACTACTAGATTACTATTATTCTGAGGAAGATGGCAAACGGCACGGGCAGGGAGTGGAGGAGGCTTCAACGAGTCACAGCTTGCTTTTTGGGATCTGGCTTACAGGGGTTCTATAGGGGATCTGGTTATAGTCCCCCGTAGGTAGATAGAATATGGGGTATGTGGTGAACTTATTATGATATTGGGCCCCTTAAGGGGGACTGTATCCTTGTGTAGGTCTTCAGAGACTTACAGTTGACTCAGTTGATGGTACAAGGTTGGGGCCAGGCCAACAGTGGAAGAACAGCACCATTCTCTGAGTTTTGCAAGCTCCCCAGAAGAGTGCCTCTTATGTTAGATCCTTCCGTTCAGAGTTCTTGCCAAGTTACACCTAGAGCGTTCCCGAATGGTTGGAAGCCATCCTGCCATGGCTCGAGCATGACCGTACATCGAGCTCTTAGACATGGAGGCATAGTAGTCAGACTAGTAGTTGTCGTAGTAGTGGTAGTAGAGGAGATGGTGCGATTTCCCAGTATGGACCCAAGTCAAGCGAGAGACGCGCAGGATCCTTTATTTGGTTCACGTATGAGCCTACGGAAGAACAGCTCCTTTCGAGTCGCTTCCACTCCAAACGGCACAGCTAATCATCTTAATGCTGCGCAGTGCCAGGTTCCTACTGTCTCAGGACCATACAGAGTTTAGGGCACGGGAACCTTTGTCAGTCAGAGGTCAGCTCTTGTCTCCATACCCTTCATGGTGTAGAAGAATCTCTGGTCCAAGCTTGCACTTGACAGTGCCAAAGCCTCTGGCGCAATAGCGTTCCTACAGCGTGGTTCCGCGGACGCTGTGAGCCCCTCTTTATGAGCTTGTGCTTCGTTGGGAAGCCGACAGCCCAAAAGTCTTTCGAGGGAGGGATCGCTTAGCTTGGCTTAGAGCTCATCGTTTCCAAGTCGGAGGGAAGCAGCAGTTGGGTACATTCAGTACATTCATGAAGCGCTTATGGCGCTGTTGCGGGTGCTCACTTTAGGTCCACCATCTTCAAGGGAGCGGCCCTGCCAATCAGCACTCTAAACTCTGTCGCTGGCATGCCTACGTTGCACGCTGCATGCATCTCTCCGCAGATCGAACCAGAGCTAAGCAAGAAGATCGGCTACAGCTGCTACAAGGACAACAGGGGCAGGGGATTGGTGGTGTAGCTACACGTCTTAACCCGCTGTTTATTATCATGGCAGAGGGCTTGCAAGGTCGACCGATTGTGGAAATTTCTTGTTGAACAGTAGTGGTGGCACAGCTTTGGTTGTGACTGCTGGCCATGTCCTGCTCAGGTTTCAGGGGATGATTTAGGGCTCTGTTCCCCAAGATTCAATCTTCAGAGCTTATATGTTTTAGACTCTATGTCTTTGTGTAGTCTTGCCACGGCCTCAAACACCAAAGGTGCCACTACCCCCCTGCGGTTTGTATTCTTTTGATGTGGGCATTTGATTGTTTCTCTTTTGCTGGGTGCAGGGAGACATGATATGTGCAGGAGGGAGGAGCTGCAATTGATGTAGTAAGGTGGAGGAAGCTTAAGCTAGCTGAAACGTCAGCTCATGCTATCCAGCAACCGGTTTGGGTTTTTATCTGCACCGCACCAGCAAGAGCTGCAAGCGACCCTGAACACTCAATGAACCTCAAGTCCTATACTCCGAAGACCGGAAGCTGTGGAAAAAGATCCCACAAGAAAGACCTCAGGAATCCTAACGCCAACATAACGCTATTTTTCCGGGCGGCCCTATGCATCTGCTCCTAAAGCTCCTCTACGCTCCTGTGAGAAGGAAATGTAGCAGGTTTGCTTACGGTACTTCCTGCACGTTGGCAACCCCACTAGGCAGCTCCAAAATTGAGGACGGACAGCACTCTTGTGAAGTTGCAACCATTGATGCATAAACATAACCCTATAATATACCCCAACAGAATCCCCATATAACTAGAACTGAAGTCTTATAGCCCCACTCCTCAGGGAGCTTGGGCTTACGATAAGTTCCACGGCGCGGGCGAGCTTATGTATGCAGACGTCGAAGACAGTGCCTGGGCATCATGAAGCCATTGGGTTTTGGGTTGGGGTGGTCCCATTCTACAACTTCTTGTCCATTTGATTCTCCATTACTTGGGAATTATACAGCCTCAAATTCTCGCTCGCGCCTTGCAGGTTGCCTTCTCATGGGCTTGTCATGGCTTGTATGGATTTGGGGTTCAAAGTTGTCTTGCTCCCTTCCCATCTTTATCTGTGTGCAGTTTCTGGATAGAACCCTTCATTTGTTTAGCAGTGTACTGGTGCAGCGGTGCCGCCTGGCCACTCAGTCGGCTCTGTCTCGAAGCAAGAGGTCTTCTGTGGGATCCTCTGTCAGGTACATTAGGAGACCCTTGTCCTGATTATTTCTCTAATGGTAGACACTGAGCAAAAAGCCATCGCTTGAGCCTGGGCCTTCGAATCTAATCCAGCGCCTACTCGGACACGCTGCCAGCTTAAAAGTCCTGAACTCGAAGAACCTGCTATGGACTGCAAGATGGGCGTGAGACATAGCCGCAAGAGTCTGTTCAGGGCTTCAGGGCTGGACTGGACGGGCCTTGAGGACGGCTTTGGTCTTGTGCAACAAACATTGGCAGCTTGTTGCGACCTTCCCATTCGCCGCAGTATCCGTTTTTTTACAATCCAGTCCGATCCAAGGCGACCCGAAACGCCTCCTTTACGAGGCCTGGTGCTTGGAGGGCCTTGGGAAGAGGAGAAGTGGGGGATGCAGGTCCTATAGGGTGTGGGACAGGGTACACAAAATCAGAACTCCAAACTGTGAGCCGGAAGCCTTCAACTCTTCTTATAACAGCGCCAACTCCCTGGCCGAGACTGTTGAAATGCGGGTTATAAGAGACTTGCCCAGACAATGCCTTTGGGCGCCTGTCATTCAGACCTCGATGTGCATCTACATTTCTAATATTCTTTGGTCCATTGTAGTACTGATTTTATTGAGTTTTCTTGCAGGGACCGTAGCCCAAGGGTGCGAAGAACAGCCTCGGGATGTTTCATCTTTGGGGGTTTACCGTGTTCGTGAAATGAAGTTTTGGGTGGCAGATCGGGACTGCATTGGGCGAGAGTGACAGTTCGAAGCGCTTCCTGAGAGTGGGAGACAAATTTTAGGGCAGGGGCATTTAGATGATTTGTAGTTTGATCGTTTTGTGCGGGCCGGAGTTCAACTATTGAAGGTTACCCTGCGGATCTGAGCTTCTGGAGGAGGGCTACTCTTGTTCAAGCCTTTCTCGCTGGGATGCAATGGTCTTGATGGCTTCGGTTTCCTAGGGCTAGCTTAAAGTATTAAAGTATTCGCGGACTATGTTCAAGCAGGAACCTACTAGTCTACACGAGAGTCGGGATGGGGAGCTTACAACTTCTTGCCGGTTTGACCAGGCTTTCACCCATGCTTTCCGCTCAACGCCTCTTGCACTTTCTGCTTGCTCATCACGGACAGGGCGAATTCAAGGACGGCATGCGCGAGGGCATTGGCGTCGTCTACGACAAACACGCCGACGGTCAGGACGTGATGGGGGCTCTGGGTGGCGATGGCTTTGTTTTAATGCAATTATGGGACCTGATCAGCCTGGAACCGCCCCTCTCACGGTGATTCCCAGAATCCTTACAAGAGTCCCTGGAAGCCCTGTCCCAAGTCATGAGGCCAAGTATAACTGGGGCATGGACACACATCTTCTGAAGTCAGCAGAAAATTCACAGCGAGGTTATGCCGCGAAATCGGTGGATGGGGATGCCTTCCAATTTTTATGTTCATGATCGGAGTTCCTGTTTGAGGATAAATTACATAGCAGTTGGTTTGAGGAGTGTCCATTTGCACAGTAAAAGGACCCAGAACGTTAAGCCACAGAAAAGGGCACCAAATCTGCAGCAATTCGTGAATACAAGTAGTAGCAAGTGGCAAAGGTCCTCTTGTTCCGAAAGATACGCTGGGTGTTTTGACCTTCTGAAGAACCAGATGGGTCGGTTCAATGACTTGAAGGTAGGAGCTGAGTTGGTGAATGACATTCATCAGCGCAAAGAAGAACTATGTTTCAGCGTAACGCGGCCAACATCAGGATTCAGCAGCCAACCCCCTCAAGGCCAGTGGCATCAGCAACCATGGATTCCCCATTTGCATGCAAAGGCCACCTTCTCAAGCGTTACAAAAGTTTTCTTGCAAGAGCTACAATCGACTTCCAGGGGATAGAGGTTTCCAGCTGGTGATAGAATCACGGCGAACGCGTTAACGACAAAATTGCAAACTCTCCTCCTTCACAAGGAAGCCGTTCGAACATTGAATTCCGTACTTTTACCATGGTAGTATGCGGTTTTGTGCTTGCTGGGGTACTATTACTGCCGTGTTGATGTTACAGCCCTCGGCGAACCAAGTGCAGTCCTTAAAGATCTGGGTGGATGCTAGTCTCCTCGTGGTGAATGTGGCTACATCTGTTGAGGTTTCCTTAATCCGTGCTATGAGAGGCACGGAACCTTTCTCAGCTGAACACACTCGCAGAATCAGTGCGCAGATTGCAAGGAGAGACGTGTAAAGCTGAAATGCAGGCGCTCCCGTCGCAGCTTTGCCGTTTTCTTCTCAACCTTATGGGGGGTTCTATTGTGGCTGAATGTATGTGACACTCATCATGAGGCCCCTTGTAGTGTAAATCGACACAGACATTTGCATAGCGTTCAGCGTCCAACCCAACTTGGAGGTGCTGGGTACTTATGCCTGAGCGCAATAAGCCTTATCATGGCAAGATGTTCATGACTTGCTTCTCGCTTGTACTGGAGTTAGTACATAGGTAGCCTCCCCACTCATCACTTGAAGAGGTTCTCGTGGCTTTCTCAATTGCATAATTCTCCGTACTATGGCTAGCATGGTCATATTTTGGGGCCTTACCCAGAACGGTGCATTAATGGGACTCTGCCTGGGAGAAATGTCCAAAATGATGTTCTGATCCGGATTTACGCCAGGTACCCTTTGGCATGCGCAACTTGAACCCAGTCTTGGAGACCTCATGAAACTGGTCCATCGACAGAGTCCGTGCATACTGAGTCCTGTAGTATACTTCCAATCCCAGACAGCCTGGTGAAAGATCCGACTACGTGAGAGGCTTTTTTGAGTTTCTGTGGTTCATAAGCAAGGACCTACGATCCGCTTGCAATCCCTGTGTCATGGTATATCGGTAGACAATTATTGGGAGAACTCATGAAAGAGCACCGTCACAAAATATCTGCTTAACTGCCGTTTGCTACTCATAATGTTGCACCCGGTTTTGCTCGGCTACCCGCTTTTGCGTCAAGCTTCGGGGAAATTATTCAGGACCAGCATAATATGTTTGGGGTACCCGCTACAATGTCAAGTTTGGGGGGGCAAAATATTAACTTTATAGGTTTGAAGACATAATTGGGAGTTTCAATGAGTGATTCGTCTTCATAAAATGAGGTCAGAGCTTAAGCCCCTACTGCTAATACTTATACGATTACGATTCAGCTAAGACCCAGAACGCAATACATCGTTTTTTTTGGGAGGGCCCTGCGCAAGAGGGTGCAAGGATAAGGGGTACGGGCGTTTTCTGTCAATGAAGCGCCTGGGGAGGTCATGAGACAACTGACGCCGCTGACGCCTAAAGAAGCGTGTTTTGAGCATGTCTACCCGCCAAACACCCGCAAACACTGAAAGGCAACCAGACTTGCAATTTTCCTCATACAATGACAATTCAATTGATATCCTCCTCGCACAGTTCTTCTCCAATCCTAAACCCTATGTAAACCCTAAATACATAGTAGTTTCCATTTTCTTTTCCATTATCCCAAATATAACCCCATATCATTTTCCAGACGTGGTCCGAAGCGAAGCAGACAAATGCAGCTCCTAGCTAATAGACATAGAGATTAATGTTGGGGTTAGATTGGGGATAATGGAAAAGAAAATGGAAACTACTCTATTATAGTAGGGTATATATGTATATCTACTTCCATTATAATGTTGGGGTTATATAGGGGTAGAATATATGGATAGTGGCAAAGAAAATGGAAACTACCATTTCGGGTTGAGGGTTTAGGGTAGAGGTTTGCGAGGTCTTTTCCCAGTCATTGTAGGGCGGCGCTAGTTCGGCAATCTCTTCAATTGCCAGAATGGAACCTTCTTGTGACATAGATCCCTACATACCAATGGATTGGCCACTTCGCAATCTTCCTTAAACAGCGCTCAACCACGAAAATAGTGGAGCCGCAGGGATCCTAAATGCTCGTATGTAGATCAAAGATGTACATATGAGCCCTGAAACTTTAAGTACGCATTGCTGTGCTGAGAGGGCCTCTTTCCTCTAGGCTCCATATCGCAAGCAGGTTTGAACGAGACAAGATCGCGGCATCCAGGAAAGATCAGTGGGCATGGCTTGCAGCTCAGATAGTCGAAATCGCGTTAGAAGCAAAAACGATAGCAATCAGAATGATAGTAGTCATCAAAATGGTAGAAGAACAATGGTATCACAGTCGCTTCAAGCTGGTGATCGCAACAAACATCCTGCACAAATCAAAGCTCCAGCTTCGCCGGCTGGCCAAAGCTGCGGTAACCACCACCAACACAACAAACGGATTAGCAACAGTTGAAGAAACACAGGCCGAATTGCAAGAAGAATTGATTGCCAGGCAATTTTGGCAAGGCAAGTACTGACGTCTTAGATTATCGCACTTCCCTGCAGCGTACCAGTACAGATTCCCGCCAAAGCTGATGAGAGACAAAGCCGGAACCATCCGGAATCTCAGCTGTCGGCGTGGACGGGACGCTTTGTTGTGAGGGGCGGAGGGTTCGTGTTCAGAACTCCGCATATACTTATCGTGTCGAGGTACAATGCAAAATGTATAAGACTGATGTAGTCAACATTTGTTGGTGCCCTAGACTATTAATAGAATGGAGCGCCAGGTTTTCCGCAGGGCTTTGCGGTCGTGAGAGCCCTTGTTGAAACTGCCTTGTTTAGTTAGCTCTTGAAGATGTTGATTTCAAGAATCAAGCAGAGCGGGGAGTTTACGCCGTGGGGATTGTACGCCCATGCTGAACCATCTTTGATCCCGCTCAGAACCTAATGGCAAGACTTGAGGCCCGGCTATGATATCCTAAGCCCCATACCTGAACCCTGCAGCTCAAGATTCCAATAACACTATTCTAGAGAATATTCCCCCCAGACCGGGGAGCACCGGGTTTGTGAGCATCCGCTCGATTGTGGGACTACGAATCACACGCTTTAAAACCAAACTTGATGCGAACGGAGGATGTCCGGAACTATTTTCAATGTTCCTGATATCCTTGCGCCCAGAGCCAAATGTATGAATATCCAACAAAGGAATATTTAAATTTTCAGGATTCCCCAACTGACCCAAAACCCTGAGCCCTAAGGGCTTGCCTCGATGGCGACGAGGATCAGGGACGCGACTGCAACTCGTCTGGGGGTTCAAGCCGGATGCTTGTTTCAGTTTTGCTTAGTTTTTGTTTGCCTTTGAGCTTGAATATTTTCTTGGTAGATTTTGGGCGCTCGCTGCATCCTCATAAAACAAGATGGTGGCTGCTCCCTGAATGTGACCGGGGGGGGTACATGAAGTCCGTGAGCAGGCAGGTCACAGAAAACGCTTGCGTGGGTTCGGTTCTCTTAGTGCAGGTAGAGAGGTCTTAAAATCCATGGCATGCGTGGGAGCACCTCATCGCACAGTGACGATCCGATGTGTTGATGTACCCCCACCCTTGTAATAAGGGAATTAACACCAAAAGTGATCTGAAGGCTCAAGTTCTGACCCTTTCTTTTGGATGCCCCCTGCAAACAGGACATTTAATGTTCATGGCCACCCAAAGCCTACCCTTCCCTGGCATAGCAGCGAGCCGTTTAGAGCCCCACAGACGGTAGTCTTTCCAAGGTCTCTTTCCAGGCTCCATGTTGGCTTAAGGGAGCGTACAGGCCAAACCCCCATTCCTGCTACACTGAAGATCCGTAACCAAGAAAACATTCGGCACTTGCGCAATCCACTGGGGTTGTGAGTGTCTTAGGCGTGCACATCGGATGTAACCTAGGTATGAAAAAAGAAGAGCCAAGTCCCAAGCCCCAGAATTAGCCAACTTTCGCTGGTCTTGGATAGTCCAAACTTCGCCGGGGGTAGTTTGTTTGCATTTCGGGCTTCAGATGCGCGGATGCCGTAAGGTTCTGTAGATGGCCTCCTCATGTGAGAGACAGGTATATGCAAAAGCTGTTTCTCATCAAGTAGTGGAGATGCCATGCCAACCTGTGTTGGTACTTGGAGGCCGAGGTTTTTTTATCTGCCCAGAAAATACTCAATGGCTGCTACGGGGGGTGAAGATTGAACGATTGATTAGTTGATGCTGCCCCAGTGCCTATACAGCATGTACTTGGAGCCCACACTTAATATAGATACTTTGAGGATTAAATGTATCCGATTTACGTGCTTAGATCTTTGCGAGGGTTAACAACAGACCGGACTTGAAGACCGTGAACTCTTGCTCTGCGCTGACCATCATCCGAGGCAAATACTTCTTTGGGTCTCTTAGCCAGGCTGGCGCATGCTCGGGAATTTGGCGTTTAGGGCTTCAGCTTCTGTTGTGGAAACATCAAGGTGTAGAATATGATTTGGGAAGTTCTGTGCGTAGGGTTTGAGGGTCACCGGGAATTCGGGTCTTTTGGCTGACTGCAGCATGAGGCTGTTGGCCAAGGAGTTTGGGGTGTACGGTTTGAGGTTCAAACTTTTGGTAAGCCTGAGTGTACCCAGCGATAATACGCTCTATGGCCGCGGCATTTCCGCGTTGGGTCATATGAGGACATGCTTCTCCTTCTGTCACAGGTCACCTGGATGGTTGCTTGAGTCCTGCACATCTTTTGAAGAAGCAGTCGTACATCCTCTGCTTCCAGAGGTTTGAAGCCCAAAGCCTACAATACAGAGACAGCAAAGTGTTGATGGAGACAGGATGGTACACTTGGCAGCTGGGGAACGTTATACTCCGGCTCCGCAACCAAAGAGCACGTCGACGCGACCGGGCCTCGGCTTTGCATGGTTTATCCCAAGTGGCTCCAGCGACCTTGATTCCGAAGCCTATAGAAGTGCTATCTCAGCCCCAATAACAGCCATGGCATGTAGAATGTTCATGCTCAGGGCGTTCAATCTATGGGTTGTTGGGTTCTTGTGGAAAAGTGCTGGTTTTACAAGCAGGTGAGGTCGCATCCCATCAATCTACTCCTTCCAGCCGGTCGTAGTATAATATAATCAATATAATGGTGACGTCAACAGCGGCAATAGGACAGAGGGGTTACGCCATGCTGCAGGCCATCGCAATTGCATTTGCGCGTCGTAGCACTCGAGAAGACCAACCCTGCAAACTAATGCTATCAAAACCCGTGCGCTGCCCCCGGACGCAGGACCTTCAAACAAGCCATGGAGAGCGGCGAGTTCTTCGATGCCCGCGGCTTGTGGTGGTTGTTAAACTTGTTCTACATACCTACATACATAAATACATACCTGCATACAGGCATACTCATACATACATGTATATGTTTATGTATGTGCATGCATCTATACTTCTAGATGTACATGCGCTTGGCCACCAATGGTGCTTGCTAAAGCTAAAGCTACCCCGAGCTATCATGCTCAAAAGCGTATGCTAAAAAGCGTAGTGCTCGTGTAGGACGCTGTTTATCCAGCTGAGCAATGTTGCGCAGCTAGCCAGGGCTCAGATATGAACATTATTCTCTTGTGCCGCCACCAGCAACAACCGCGGCAACAAACATCGATTGGATCAAGAATTTGCAATTCTTTTTGTCGCAGCTGTCAGCAGTGCAGTCTTGAAGAGTCCAAGAAAGTCCGGCATAATCGTTATGAGAAGACCCTTAGCTCTATGACCTACCCCTTCTTAGCTCCTTGGCTGTTTGCTGGTGACCTGATGTCATCTTGAAACTAGCAAAGGTTCTTCAGCGTTTTTAGAGAGTGTTGACGTCACCATTGGTACAATTATAGATTATTCCAGCAGTCATGGCAGACTCTTTGACCTCTCTGGAAAAATGAGGCCGAAGTAGTCCTTGGGCCCTCAAAAGGCTAGAGAAACAGCAAATGCTGAATCTAAGCTCCTTCAACTGCGCCTTAACCCTGAGGAGATTTCCGATGGAAAAGAGCTGAAGTACACCTTGTACCATGGAGCCTTCAAGGACAGAGGGCCATGATCACATCATATTGCAGCCCCTGCACAAATGCATTAATCGTGAGTTTCTTAAAATCATGGGTTTTTCTCTGAGGGTACCTAAAACAAGGATCGTTGCATTTAGCCTAGAGGCGGGACACGCAGGTTCATACCAGCGTCGGTTCCAAAGGATTGCGGGTGATATCGTATGATTTGGACCCGTGGCTAAAGAAAAGGTTCCCACAACTGTCAACATTCAACGTTTCTTGATCCCTGTAGCTGTGGGTTTAGTACTTTAGTGCCTTAGTTTGCATGGCATGGACATGTCACACATTAATCATTAATGTGTGGAGAAGAACTGGATTCTGCGCTTGCAACATGAGTGGTGTGAATCCAAGTTGTGCAGGGGTCCAACTGGACGGTCCAACACCAGACCCTGAATTTCCACTCACAGCCTGTGACGCAATCTGCTTCCTGAATGTCAGATGCTTCGCGTGCGTAGCTATCCAACACAGACGCAGATATGCCTACAGTCGACTTCTGTAGTGTTGAACACTTTTGTGAGGATAACTTACCGGATGGCTTTGGTCTGCAGCACTTCCAGGGCGTCCCGAGCCCAGCTAAGCTGAGCTTCTTTCACAATTTCAAGGTTGAGGGCTTACGGGTCAGGGAGTTTTGCAGAACGAGCCCTTACGGGGCTCAACGCGAGAAAGACCCCTATCACCTATCAGGGTATTTGCGTGGGTGTGGAATGCAAGTATTTGCTTCAGGATCTGGGTGGGGTCCAGACGGTTCAAGGTGTACAGTGGTTCCATAGCCATAGAGCATCGCATATGCAAGGTTCCCAGCTCCTTTGAAGTCGCACGGTCTTCTTAGGGTTCCCATGTGTTGTTGGGGCGGACCAGGCCGGGCAAAAGCAGCAGATGCAGCCCTCGTTGTTGAGTGGGGATGGGCTTGGCATTCAGGTCGGGGCAGGAGAAGTCAGGCTTGAGGGCTCACAAGGCTGTTTTGTGTGTGTGTGTCTACGGCAGTAGAGATTGTCCTGTCTGTTCGTAATGTGCAGATTGACATTCACGTTACACACGCTTTTTCGAGGAACCTGCTGCCAAGTAATTAAGACTAATAGTCTTGATTTGGAGTTGCTAAAGCCACGATCGGAGAATGGTTCGGAGTACTTTGGGCTGACGGATAAAAGGTGACACCTTTTCAGGCTTTTAGAGATTCTTGTTGGGGTTCTGAAGCTGAGTTGTCCCTGTGTCCCTTTGGAAGACTACGGCAATGTTTACTTACAGCAGGGTTGGCTTTTGGAATAAGTAGAACCTTGCTACGTGAACGATACCTTGAAGATTGCTTCGAATTTGCTTGGTAGGACGCCCCACTCTCGACATGATCCTCAGATACCTTTCAGCAATCTCACTTTGGAAGAGCCTGCAATTCTGGGTAAGGTTCTGGGGTGGGAAATGATCCTGAATTCGGAAACTACCCATGCCTCCATTTCGGACATGCGATGTCTGAAGCTCGTGTCATCCCATACAATTCCTCGGCTTTTTGTAAGAGTTGCTGTTGCTTGTTCAGGATCCCACAAAAGCAGCAACACTGAAAGGACAGCACAGTTGCTACCAGGCCCGAGAAGGAAACAAAGATGATGGCTTCCACGGTGGCACCTACACGGGCGAGTTCCTCAAAGGAAGACGCCCGCGGCTCATGGGGACCCTAGAGTCCCTTGGGAGTCCCTAAAGCGACTACAGGGTTGATAAAGGTTCTTTGAGCATTCAGAGATTCAGTCAGGGTCAAAGCCTTTTTTGGGCAGCCATGATTGACCTGAATGCCTTTACATATGTTGGATTTCCAGCAAGGCTTTACCCAGTCTAGCGGCCTCCATTGGTGGTCCTGTCTCTCAGTTTCACTATTTGACTTCCTGCTTGTGCTGCGCAACTTGTTGCTACATAGCAATAATAAGTACGCCTGAGCTTGGGAAGTCTGGGTGCTTGACATGAAACAGTATAAAGATATGAACTTGCAGCAGGCTTTTGGGGGCAGCCGCAGCGCAGGCACTCTCCCACACAAACACTCTAAACCTGCAAATGCGAAACCCTGAACCCTAAGTCCACTGAGGCCATGGCCGTGGAACCTGGAAGTTCCTGGAGGGCGATTGGGAGTTCCTCTCCGGAATTATGGGGTTTGGTGTTGAGGTCTTGGGGTTTATGTAGCAAGTAGCTCCCCAAGACTTACGGGTTTCCACAATCATCCTGCTGTATTTTTCACACGGTATTTGGTGTTGGCATCTTTGGGATGTCTACACTGCCCCTACCTTGTGATGACCGTTGAAGGTTCAAGGCCTTTGTCTTTCTACGAGCCAGTTGTAGCGATTCTGTCGAACTTGCGAAAAGAGAAACGGAGCGCCCTCATCAGAAATCTGCAAAAAATCTTCGCTAACTCTTTTCTCAAGCACCCGCAGCAGCTCAAGCCGATCCACTCCCAGCCTGGCATAAGAACCCGATGTGTACCATGATACACGAGTAACACCTAAAGCCCTAGCACTCGTCCCTCTTCAGGTTCCGTCCAATCAACACGGAGTCCAACATTCAGAACTTCGAGAACGCCAGCTCCCTAATGCTAGATGTCGGCCAGCGACAGCTGCAGTCCCAATCATCACAGGGCCACATACTCAGGACATACTGTATCATTTCTAGGAGGGTAGAAACAGAGTACAGAGTTTCCAAAAAATGTGGATGCAGAAGCACACACCCACAATGGACATGCATGATTCAAGGCCGCCTCATCTTTGCTGGGCCACCTCAGTGTTTCGTGTTGGGGAGCTCCAGGGTACGTGGGTTACACTGGCGCATTGTCAGAGTATTTGTGTCTGCAGCTGCCGCTGTGAGTCACACTAAGCCAGAGTGTCTATCGCCGCGGCAGCTGCAACAAAGACCTTGCAAGTATCTTAGAGGCAATGAGACTTGAAGTCAACAATAAAGCTTTAAAACTTTTGTAGTATAACTATAATCATCTACAAGCTCTGCAGCGTCGTCGTTCCAGGACTAGGTAATTCAGTGTTGAGTCTTGCAACAAGTCCAAGACGCCAACAACGAGATCGTGCATATTTCTTGCAAAGGACCTCATGCACGGCATCGGGATTGTGGAGGACCGGGGCATCCATAGAATACGTCCGTGATGGTAGAAGTCAGACCTGCGTCGGGTTGGGGTCGATATGACCCTTCACGCAAAAGAGGCTATCCCCATGACCGAGACAGCCTGAGGGTAGGCTCATGGTCGCGCGTTGTTCTGAAGTGTTGGTAGAACAATTCAAGGTCATAGAGTTGGGTGTCACTATCTGGGATTCTGGGTCAGTGCCAAGTGTAATCACAATGGATCATGAACTTTGTAGCTAGAGATTTGGCTGTAGACGCTTCAAGTAAGCATGGGGCCTCCTAGCTAGAAGCCAGCTTGCGAGAGGACAGCCAGCATGTGCATGAGAACGTGGGGATCTCAGGAAAACCCTTTTTGATGGAAAAGGGTTCTGGAGTAGCTGACAAAAGCATATGCGACTGCAAATTGTAAGAGACGCTATTCTTGATATGGGTTGCAGCATCTCAAACCGAGCTCCAGGAAAAGAGAGCATTGGTACTTGCTAGGCTTAGGCTTAGTTTCTCCTAAGGGACTCTGCCCTGGGAGCTCAACATGTGAAGCCTAGATCCAGATCCATTGACAGCAAAGGTTTAGGCTTCAGGGTCTTAGGTCTAGCTTGTTGCTGCTGAGGAGGGACAAAGGCCACACAGAAACCTCAGTACAGGATCATTTTCGTATAGAAGTAAACAGAATCAGTACTGCAGAAGTGTTTGGCTTCAAAGAAGAGTTGTGAGAAGTACCAGTCTTGACACTACCTCAGATGTATTGCGGAAGAGCTAGTGGCTTCTGAAAATAACTGAATAGGCTTGAGCCCAAAACAGTAGCCGTGTGGTCTCGGGTCTCGTGGACTCCTGCAGTTTACAGGTGGGTAGGTTGCCATAGGTCTTCCATGCCACCTCTTTACCCTATGCTTCCAAACTAGTGGTTTGGCGTTCTCGTTTCGATTAACGACCCGTGTAGCTGGACGAGCATTTTCAACTTTGAGCAGTCTGCGAAAATGTTGCAATGATTCCACGCGAACTTGACGCTTCAGCAGCAGAAGTTTCACAGCTTCCTGCGTCTTTTCGCAGGTTTGTCGGTTGGCTTTTCTTACGTTCTTTTTTCGTGGACTTTTCACGAGCTCGGCTTCACACTACTGATGTTGAAATACAGGGAGCTCTTCCAGAGCGCCAGTTACATGCACGGCCACTTAGAACTCTAGGGTATAGTAAGTGATGCAGTCCGTAGGGGGTTGCTATGCCACCGTCTTGGAACCTACCCATCTGTAACGGATGTTTGCTAAGGTTACGAAGCACCATACCTTCCCTATGTGAGCTTCCAACCCTGCGCAAACCTCGAGCCCCAAAATAGACCTACCCATCACCAGTCCATGGGTTATGGCCCAGGTCATTTACACCAAAGGCAAGTGCCAGATGCCATTCACGGAATTGGGTCCTCCAAAAACAGGCCAGGGCACTGCCAGCGTGTGGGGTCTCTCTCGGCAAAGCTGGATAAGCTTGAGCTGCATGCGGTTGCCTTGGTTTGAAGCGCCAGATAAACACCGGCCATGTTTTCGCATCAATGCGAACTTATTGGACATCAGTTTGCCTAGAAGAGGAGCTCTAAGCCCAGGCCCTAAGCTTGGATACTTCCCCTTGTCATCTTGCAGCCCCAACTGGGATGACAAGAACTACCCCAAAGGATCGCCGAGAATGAGATCCCATCAGGTGCCCATCCTCCGGTGTAACACAGGGTCCCTTCCAGCAGATGGAATTGACCTTAGGTCCGAAAACATGGACGGAAACCATGGTAGTTCGGACCATTGCAGCCATTCAGGTAGAGTTGCATGCGCAGTATGGGGTGTCATGCTAGGCTTCGAGAGCGCGGCCTTGAACGACATGCTGCCCCAGGCATGCCAAGGGAGTTATGAGGGCCTCGTTTCAGGAATTTCTGGGAGCTCCTCCAAGCTTTTAGCCCCCTGCTGGCTGAAACATGAATAGGGAGCCCCCGGCCTTGAAAACCTGCCGAATTTCAGTCAAAGGTTTCTCAAAGTTGTGGGAACGTTCTGCGGTTTTGCTCTCTGAGGATGACCTCACTCTTGGGTTTACTGGGGCGCATGTTGTAGGTAATACTAGGATCGTGCATGCCGCAAAACACGCATGCTATACAGTATTCGAAAGCGTCTGTGCGGCCCTGAGCACGAATATGAGGAAGGCTGCATGGGAGCACGTAAAAACTGCATTGAAACAATTCAAAGGAACGAATTCCCCATGGTGGTGAATGGGGTTCTGAGTTGTGTGAGTAGATCGTCAGAGGCCCAAAGTAAAGCTGAGATACCGCTCGAGTTGCTATCGAACCCTTCAAGCTCAAGCATCCTTTGCGTAGGCAAGCCGCAGACGAGCAATGGTCACACCCCTGCCGACAGTCTGGGATTCGTCTTTGCCGCAGGAAGTCGATGGTGTCGTTGAAGGTTCAGGGTTCCTCAATCTCTGCCACATGAAGCCTGGTTCGGATGCATGCATATATAGCCGATTATTTGAAAACAAGTGAGCACGTAGTTTTGTGCGGGGTAACTATAACAACTAGATCATGCTGACGATTTGTGGTTTAGGGCTTGCATGGGGTTTAGCGGGGTTGTCAGTCTAGCTCCGGGCGGGTCAGCATAGACCCGAGAAGATTCAAAAACACCGAACTCCAGGGACTCTTTCCGCTTGAGTCGAGGGAGGCCTGAACTTTCCAAGACGTTGTGTCATGACCGCCAGCAGTCTGAAGTCTTGAGCCTCGCAGATGTGGGGTGTGAGACTGCCCCATAGACTTCTTCCAACACCTAAAATAGAGCGGAGCCGCTCACTATGATTGACACCTCCAGCATTCCCTTTCAAATTGACGAACACAGCTCGCATGAGGATAGGAGAATAGTGGAATGCAAGCGGAGCCAACAACGAGAGCAATCTTGTCATAAGGATATGCGTGCCTACGCAAAACATCTAGGGAAACGTGCACATCAAGGGTGTAGTGTTGGCGTGACGAGTTTGGCGGAGTGCTGATGCCCATGATGTGAGATTTTAGTTGAAACTACTTCGGTCGTCATCTGCTGCTTAGCAGTAAAGTTCCTGCTCCTCTCCAGTCTCTAAGCACACACGGGCTACTTTCAAAAGGGGCTTAGATGACGGAGCAGGTTGGAGATTCCAGATAGGGACCTCTCCAGCCCAAAGCCTAGATGCCCTGAAGCCAGGACAAAGATCCGGTCTGGGCTCTCCTCAAAGGCTTTGGGCGCAAGTTGAGTCGCTCTTCACTCGAAGGCCCCATTTGGGTTGAGACTTGGGACCTCCAAAAATGGTAGACCTGATGCTGAAATTGCATCCCTAC
The DNA here is from genome assembly GCA_905231905.1 of Symbiodinium pilosum. NCBI lineage: Eukaryota > Dinophyceae > Suessiales > Symbiodiniaceae > Symbiodinium > Symbiodinium pilosum. Next base: position 107,184 of record CAJNIZ010000769.1, on the reverse strand, counting down.
CCATGACAAGTTCTTATATTACCTGCAGTTTCAGGCTTTGAGCGCCGTCCCTGCTAGAAAGCCGTCAACTTTGCAACTCTTAGGTGCTTGTCCACCTTGGCTAGGGGCCTGTAGTCTGGGTGTGGTCTAGGGGTGGCTCAGATTCAGAGCGCTGAGCGGGACTGGGCCCTTCAACTCTTTTGGTGGACGCAGCGCCTTAGGTATGCCGTGTGCCCTATGCTGATGGGTGTACGGTGATTATGAGCCTCCAGACTCGGGGGATATGTAACTTGAGCTCAATTTGATCTCTGTTTCCTGCACGCACCTCAGGCCGTGCTGCGTTGGGGTGAGGTCGCCACAGAATCACCTTCTGCTAGTACTGTCAGGAGGAATTACTGGTGATCAAGGTGGCATTCCAGTTGGCTGTAGCAGAGCTGCGAAATTTTGAGAGTCACAGGAAACTGGGACCCAGACCTCAACTAATTAAACATTAGCCCTGAGAATTGGCAACTGTATTGTTTTTCGGTGCCAGTAGTATCAAAAGCCCAATCACACATTTAGAGTACTTGCGGCGATACAGGTGGGCTGCAAAGAAAAGCGGTCCCTTGATCATGTTTGTGTTTTGGGATGGGCTCTAGGAGAAGTTTCTCAGATGCAAGAAGCTTTCCAGCTTTCCAGATGTGATGCGAGCAGCACATTAACATATCATCCAACAATCTGCAATATTAGCCACGCAGGCATGTAGGGCTAGGGTTCGAGTTGTAAGGCCGGCGCGCTGTTTTCCTGATCTTTAATGGGCTGCCTTGGTGGTATGATGCTCGATGGTCTTTGAAAATAAGTTCATTGCCGATGTTTTGCGCTTCGACGCCCAAGTTCCACACCCTGAATCCTAACTTTTAAACTCCAAACCCTACACTTGCAACTGCCCAGGGTCTTGCAGCATTTTGTCTCAAGCAGTTACAGACCTGACTGCCTGAGCGAACGCACGATCATGCCAGGAGCGGCTCTTGTTGAGGATCTAGGGTTCAGCAAAAGAGCTGCTGTCAATATTAGGCCCTGCTCGGCTTACCAGGGGACCATGAAGGGTGGACACAGGGGTCTCTTTGGTATTTTTGCATAGCCCCTGATATGTTCCGGAATAGGGGCCTATGTCCATAAGTCATATGGGAAATATGGACTGTAGCTCATATGGTGATTAGGCTTGAGCGTTCACTTTTTCTTGTGGGATTAGCCGGCTTAAGTGTTGGAGATTGTTTCATGATGCCCTTTGGATGGCTCAGCGCACATTTTGACAGGAGCCCATGGGGCCTACAATTGCAGGTTGCGCAAGTCTAGCTGCTTGCTGAACCTACCCCTTGCTGGGTTGTTGAAGAGGGCGCGTGGGTAGGGTTCTCGAAGCCCTTACTTTTGTATACTGTTGTTGGAGAGGTTCCAGTCCTTGGTTGGGCTTACTAGCTCCCATGAGCTTGCAGCAGCAGGAACTTGAAGTTGCGCTTGATCAAGACTCCCAATAGCTTCAGGGTCCACGACCCTAGAAGCCATACCATCGCGGGGAACATGAGATGCTGCTCAAGCTTGTTTCTCTGTACAGCTGACTTGAACAACTTTGCCTTTATGCCAGTAGCCTTTGCACCATGGGACATTCCTTCTGTGTGAGTGTGCGCGCGTGCATTCGTAGTAAGGACGGATAAAATGAAGCCCTAGCTGTAATGAACATAATGTTCCCTGAGCATAGTGTTAGTACACGATGCTGCCAATGCTTGAAGCACACTTTGCAAATTGTTCAAAACCTTTTTACTTTTTCAGAGTGCACTTCCTGCAAGTTGTAGAATCTTGATGACGGGACACCAACTGTAGCGCATGTTTCCAAGGTTAGTACCCCGGCAAGTCCTTGGGTTGTCCAACGGCATACATGCCTGTTGTCAGAAACACCATGAGCCCTACCTACGCCCATACACATAAAGTCAAGGGTATATATATATATATATTCATCCCTATTTGCCAGAAACAGGCAGACGCAGCCGCAGTAGAGACCGGCGGGATCGTCTGAAACCCAGAGGATGTAGTGGTTACTTTCCACGGTGGGATCTCCTTTTGACATGATTATTATACTATTACTTCTTGCCATTACTATTTCTATTACCGTTATTTTATTTTTATTGTTATGATTACTATCATGTTTGTCATCATGAGTTACTACTATCATTATTACTACTCGCCCTGATTCGCATGTTATACACAGAGGTATGGTATAGAGCGGAAGGAGGTTTCAGAAGGAAGGGGCTTCTTCTCTCATTCTTACACTATAAGGGTTGCATTCCTCGGGGCGCAAGTATATATGTTGTTGTTGGAAGCTGTGCTCTTTCAGTATTCTGTTTTGTGCACATACGGCTTGAATTAGTTCAGGGTAGTTGTGCACCTTTCGTAGTATACATTCTCAACTTGTTTGAAGACGAGTTTCTTTGTTTGGCTTCCTCGTGACCTTGGACCCCAGCAAGAGGAATCCCCAACAGCCTGCAAACCCCGACCTTTTATCGCAAAGCGGTAGACAGTTCCTTGAGCCCAAAGGGCGGAGCTATAGCCGAAGCCGCGACCGCCGTAGTCGAGACCGACGCAGCCGCGACCGGCGGCGGGAGGACTGCACCGTGAGGATCCATGTAGATGCTCACTAGGGGTTCTCCAGCTGGGGTCCTCGAGAGTGTGTAGGATTCCAGGTATACAGGAAGTCTGCCAGGATTTGGATTAGAGAGCTTTTCCGTGATCATGTAGGGCTTAATCAACGTGAAAGCTGCAGAAAAGCTGTGTGTTTGCTTCGTGGTATCATTTTCTTAAACAAGCGGGTTTATGGACCCAGGAAACTGGGGATCCTATAGCCTAAGGGCTCACGATGTTCCACAGAGCTCAGGTTTCAGCCAACAGTTCTTGCAGTTCGGAAAGTAGCTGGTCAGTAGCAGCTTCCAGATCTGTAAAATTCGAAGCATGTATGCAAAGTAGGACGAGCATCATCAGCTATGGCAATGGCCTGTTCACATTCGAGCTTGCGTGGATTGCTGGCCAGTTCGTTTCGTGCAGACCAGTTTGGTCCATACGCTGGTCCATGTCGTACGTCAAGCAACAACTCGATATAGTTTGGAACTACTTAAGGTTGGTGCGCAGCTAAGAGCGGCGTGACAATCAAACCGCGACTTTAGATGCAAGTTTGGTTCTTCTGAACTAAAATTAACCGCTTGCCACCACTAACTTGTCTGCCTTGGAAGGAGTCATGACATAACATGTTCCAAGAGTTTCTGGGATATAGGCCGAGCAAGACCTAAATGAATAAAACCGTCCTGCTGCATGCCTGATCTGGGTATCAGCTGCCAAAACACGCCCAACTTTGAGCACGTTAGACCCTCATCCCACCTTCCAAGACAACAGCTTAAACTAATTTTCATGTCGCGCTGTTGAAGGTTGTTCCCGAACCTCCTCTTGTAGGCCCTGAAAACAGGCCCTCTACTCGACATCCTACAATATGAACTATTCATCACAAACTTTGCATCCCAGACCTCAGGCCTAAGTCTCAACAATTGGAGTAGCTGTAAACCATAGAAGCCCTCAACTCCATGGTATCGTGGGTTCCCCTACTACCCTCTCCCGTACCAGGCCCACCAGGTACTGCCTTCATGAATTTGATTACAGCCACTGAAGGTTACCTATGGGGTGGAGTCGGGCGGAGGGGTACCCATAATCATTAACAGGCTTGAGCAATCGCAGGACGATCGCAGGCCGCCGAGGCGGTCTCCAGTGATGACTCGGATACCTCCGCCCCCCAAGAAGGCCCACATCCGCTAGCTCCAGTTCGGGATCCAGGGTGCAGACACGGCATAGAGATTAAGGGATCTGGGTCCATCTTTCAAACTGTTCTTGAGGTCTCAGATATTGACGCCTCAAGAATGAGACTAGATATTTCTTGTTTTCATAGAACTTACTGGGACATGGATTTTCTAACCGTTCCACACTGACACCCGAGGCGAGGCTAAGGCTCACATGCTTAGGAGGCTCGGCTTTCAGGTCCAGTGGCATCCCCAGGTCCTGAGGTTTCAAGGAAGTACAGAAGGCCTTTGCTTCTTGAGCTGCTGCTCGGACTCAGGGATTCTAAGGGACCATCAGGCGCTACCCATCGGCGCCTAGGTTGCGATGTCTCGACTTGTGGAATTTTTTTGAGGTAACAGGATTGTCATGAGGTGGAGCTCAATTGCTCTGGGAGAGGGCCCGCCCATGACTTGCAGATTGCTGCATGTACTGCAAGGAGTACTATCAACATATCTCTGCAGACACCTGCTGTGAAGTCGGTCGGCGGCGCGAGGCATGTCCTTATGATAATGTGGCCCCGGCATGTATACGTATATATATATATACTAAATATACATATACACATACATGTATACATATACATATACACCTGCGAGACGGACCGCTGCAAAAGGCAGATGTGGATGTTGATCAGATTGTCAGATTAGGAGTCTATTCATATGCCGTTACCAGTCTCGGTGCAAGGATCCAAGAAAGTAGCCCCCCGAACTGTAAATCCCAAACCCATCCTTTCACAAATCCTAGACCCTTAACCCTGGCAGGCGGAAAGCAGCGTGCAATTTAGAACAGGCTGTGCCTGATAAACTCAAAGAACTCATAGCTTCAGGAAGAGCCGGAGGAAGGGGTTCCGCGCCCAGAGATCTAGGGACTCTCAGAGGAGCAAGCACTACATAGTTCATGATTGACAGTTTCAAGCTCAGAGTGGAAGGTTTCGTCCTTTGAAGGCCTTGAGTGTCGAGCTTTGACTTCAGAATCTCTTGGGGGTGTGGAGTTCCTGAGCCTAGTAAAGCTTCGCAGTGTATATCTCAGCTTTTAGGGGAACATGTCAAGGCATTGGGTTTCGGAGAGGGTTCCTTCACGCAGAAAGCCCTGGTGATCTCTACAAAAACCTTGGTTTCCTGCATCGCACGCACCCTTTTTGTCTAGTTAGCTCGGTGATACTTGTTTAGCAATACCAGGATGGGCGGGTCAATTTTTCACGAAGAGCATGACCTGAGACCAGGATTGGGTCGACTGGGGTTTTTAGACTTTAGCAGCCGTCAATTCAAGAGCAACGACAAGTAACAACGACACAGCAGGGGCTGCAGCAGCGCCGGCGGGGTCGATCTGGAGATAATTTTCGTTACAGCATGCAGCAACAATGTAAATATATGTGTCCTATTCTTACTAAGACCTTGGGTAACCAGCGGCATTGCTTCCACAGGCCTCATTTTTTGCCATTCCACAGCTTGAACGTTGACACAGCTCAGAAGTCATCAGCCGTCGACAAATCGCGTTGCCTTGCCCTTTGCAGGCAGCTCCATTCCACCAACGGTTCTTTGTCTTTGTTTTGGATCACTAGAAATGTTCAAAGCTGCCCGCATGCACAACCCACTCCCTTGCTACTGGAGTGGTTGCATACATGTTGTGTCAGCTAGTTTACATCACAGCAAGGAGACATGTTATCTGAGCTTAGTCATAGCACGATCTGTCCAGTTGCAGGAGTGTTTTCCTGCAGTGATTGCAATATTTGTTTGCGGCTCAACGGGGCTGTGAGAGGCCAGCAGGATCGGCTTTCATTTGTTAGGTGTTTGGGGCATGATCGGCGAACCGCGCGGCACAATCTAGCCCTTCAACCCTTCTGTCACAGGTATCGCCGTTGACCCCAACTACTTCAAACCGGAGACCCAAAGTGCTCAGCTGGAGAATGATAAACCTACGCAAGCCAAATCGATCTTCAGCCCTGAAAATGCAAGCCCGAAGGCGTGTTGACAACTTTTATCCCCATTCAGACATCGAATCGGAATCCAAAAAAGAACAAGGTCACGCTAGAGCAGCGCCAAAACTCCATTGAGTGTGAAGGCTGCGGTGGGCGTTGTTTTTCAATGTTATGCTATCAACATATCGAAACGCACTTACCTCGCAGAGGTCGGAAGGTGATAAAGCCTTCAGAATTTGTTTCATCTTTATCTTGGAAGATGGCTAGGGAGGATATTGCGATTCTGCGGGCTGGAAGCGGGGATCTTCAAGGTTGTCCGCTTTCCCATGGACGTGGAATTCTGCACCTAGGGGACGGGGCTTGGCATGCATGAGGGGCAATGTGTCGGTCAAGAAATACGTTCCGGCATTTTGCACGCTTTAAATGAAGAGCATTTCTTGAAGCACCCTTGAAGCACATTATCACTTCTTGTTCGTTGTCTGTGGAGAGGAGGTGAGACGGCACTCCTTCTCAATCGTAACCAACCTTGCGCCTGTGCGTTTGTCCTGTTAAGCGATTTTGCCAGGAACGTGCTAAGAAAACACATTGCCCCTCATTATTTTCACCAAGATGCATGACCGCTCGCAGGATTCAACCTACTTTACGTCGGCGGATACTAGGTGGAATGTGTTTCCATGGGATTGGCAAAGGCTCCTGACCGCATGGCTTCTACAAACCGACGTCACATACGGTACTTGGCACTTGTCACCTGATTTGGATCAGAAGTTCTTTTTCCTACCCAAACAGAGCTCATGGCCTGCAATCTCAAAGCCTTTCTCGGAAACCCTGGTCTACATGATGGGAAGACAGTGGTGCAAGCCTGTGCAGAAGTTTCATCAGAGTAGTGAACTATCATCCGCCGTCCTGAAAACCCTGGTTTGCGGCGTGTCGCCCTAAATGCAAGATAGTAATAGATAGCGCCTAGACAAACCGGCAAACCTGTGCTAATGAATTAAGCTTCTAAGCCTCCAATATTAAGTCCTAAGCTGTATAACTGTAAACATTTTAAGCCCTACCCAGCACCTTTATTCCTTGACGCTAGTCTCCAAGCCGTTGGCAGGCCACCTCTATGCCGCCATTGACTTCACGCCTCCGCAGTCTGTGCCAGATGTAGGTGCTGCTGCTTCCATGGGTTTACAGGTTAAGAGTTTAGAGTAGAGTGTAGTGCTTCAAGGCGGCAACGGGCGTATTGGTTTGGGGACACCTGCTGTTCTTGGAATTGTACATCCACTTGGACGCGTTTGAGGTTTGCTGTGGTCACATACAAACGTATATACATATGTGCATATAGGTGCATTTTTGGCGTTCTTAAGTCTTGAACGTCTTGTCGGGTCTTCGTCGGATTAGAAGTGTCTCCATGGGCCTTCTGCTGCCCAGAGTCAAGGTTCTGACATGAGCGATTCTTGGGGTGCCGAACCTTAAGATTTGTTGCTCAATGTTCCTTACTCGCGAGGTCAAGGCCCGCTCCGAGAGAGATTGTTTGCTGTCAGGGGGTAAGGCTTGTCTGGCTATGGTCCGAATGCAGAGGGTCAAGGTCCCACCAATTAAGTTCAGATCTGGGGTTTCTGATGTCGTTCAGGTATTGTACGGGCTTCTAGATGCAGGCTTCAGGCAAGGCTTCGGGGGTTGAAGATGTAGACCAGATTCTCTGTTTGGAAGAGATACCTCATGGCCCTCTTCTGAATATCTGCGGCACTAGGATCTTGCTGTTTGATGTCGATCTAAGCGACATTGAGTTTGAGGCAACAACCAGCCATGAAACAATGATCAGTCATGAGGGAACTGCAAGGGCCTGCGACATTGAGGAATATGAGGCAGTAATTTCATAAAGGGTTGGCCACGTCTGTTCCCCCATCCCCACCCCGGCGCAAACACACCCAGCTGATCGTCGTTCTGATGACTACATACCAGCATTGTATTTCTCCCCAGTCATATCACAGCTAGTCCTGGTTGGTATCATAGTTCGACCTATTTACCAAAAACCATGCTTGTGATTGGAAAGAATGTCAGCTTTGCTAGTAGAGAAGCGGTTTTCTTAGCCTCGGCTCTCTTCAGCCTACTTCCCCCTTGTCTCGCAGTCTAGGAGGATACCCGCTATCTAGGGTATACATGACTACGAGTCCGCTACTCACATTGGGATTTATGTGACAGAAACCTCAAGAAAGCTGCATTTCAGAAGCTCCTGAGCCTTGCTTAATGTTTATTTCGGGCTTTCAGTTCGGCCCACGAACCTGTAAGTACTAGCCTGATGCTATGGCCCATATACGTCCTAAGTACCGTGGGATCATTATGTACAATCATGAATTCCAATCCCTAGCCTCCACTTTCCTGAACCTATATCGAAATCCCACTCCCGTGTGAGAACCAGGATCCCTTCACCCCAGCCATGCATTTGATGTAGGGATCCAAAGGCAGCTGAAGATCCATTGCAAACAAGAATGTAGAGCCTCCAAAGCTGGGCTAGCCATCATTGCTTCATCCAAGCTGAGGTCTAGATGTCACCCCTCGGTACTATCAGCCCAATGAGGGCTCCAAGGGCCTGACTTACAACAAAATTCCTGGAGGCCTGGTCCAGGAGCATCTTCAGGGTTTTCAGGTCTTGGCTTTTCAGAGGATGGATGCTCGGAGATTAGGTTCAGTGTGTAAGCACCCCAAGCCGCGCGCCTGGTAACCCGACCCAGCACAGCCCCACGTGCTTATTCCCAAGCCCTTGGATTGAGCCGGAGGCCCATAAGCCCTGAATCCTAAACCCTGATTCTAATACCCTGGTTGCTTCAAAGCTGTTCCTACTCAATGTCGACAATTCACTCCCACTAAATCCTTGTACCTCCTGCATATTCAGGCCGGGTAGTCCCATTTGAGCAAGCCCATGCCCGTTCCCATCCTGCAAAAAGGAGCGGTGAGCTCTCGCTCCACGGATTTGTTTCTTGTTTGGAGCACAGTGGCATACTCTGACTAAGCAGCTTCGAGCTCCTGCCGGGCATTTGTTAAACCTCTGGACTTAAACGCTCTCCTCAACCCGTACTTCCAACTAGATAATCTAGCCATGCATATTCTACTAATATGCCCCAAGGCAGTTTGGCCTAGGACTGCCATCGCTATGAAGCACGAATCAATCATCCGGGGATATGTGGCCTAATCCTGCACCCTTTTCAAACTAAACCCTGCATCCTAATTATTTCCAAACCATACAGGTGAAGCACATCCGGGCAGATTATGCAGGAGGAAGACGGAATGAGCAGATGGCCACACCCAAACCACTGTAGCTGTAGCGTTGCCGAAGCACAGCAATACTTTCCAGCGACCAATGCTGCTGGCAGTTCATCCCTGGCACGCTTCTTCTTAGATTTTGTAGCATGTGGCGAGCAAACCTAACTTCAGCATCGGAGGCTGGGAGTTAGCGGATGCCACCGACGTTGTGAAAGAGAAGGCGCTTGCAGTATCATTTTTTGATTTGGGTTTGGGGCTTCACCTCGGGACTTCGGGCATGAGACCAACAAGACTCATGCCGCTCAAATAGCCCAACAAACAATTAATAGGGAGCTTATCAGCTAGATTGCCCCAAATGTACTCCCAAATGAAAGTGCTATGTCCTCTATCTTGCGCAAGTCTTCCTGATTATACTATCCTGGCAAAGCGTTATGCAGCTAATGCAAACCCCAAGAGAACCCATGCAAAACGACACGTATCCACTGTAACGATGTGCAAAGCCCCCTTTTTTCGGCGCCTAGACAAGCAGTTGTTGTTGTCAGCCCATTCCGCCATTCTCTTTATAAGGGGCAGTACATTCCCAACCGTCGCAGGAGCTCATCTCAAGAATGGGCACACTCAGACCTCAATGAGAGGCTGAACAGTGTTTTGCTTTGTTGCTGAGTTCTCTGCAGTATGGGTACCAGAATCCTGTTATCCATCAGCCATGAACATCACAGATACGGGGCTCCCTCAACGCTGAGTCACACTCTACGACATGAACATTTACTAGTAGTGGAAACAGGTAGACAGAGCCTAATAGACCGTACGCTTTGCTCTCCAACAGAATCCTCATTTGACTCATAGCCGTACCCGCGGGCTAATAACTGCCAAACCAAAAGCGGAGCACGAGGTGATCAAGCCATACCCGTGGGGTACCCACCTGCTTGTCGCCAAGGACAGCAAGGCCACAGTTGGGATTCGGGGCTGTTTAGGGTTCAAGGGCGGGAAGGGGGCCGAGCCCCAGCCGATTGCAGGTGGAGATTCTGTGCTGGTGCTTCTGATCGTTGCCTCTGATCTTCAAACGTGGCCCCCTGTCCTAAGTAAGCAAGTCCGAGTTTGTTCAGTAGCCCAAGCAGGACCCACCAGTACGTGCACTCATTCGAGTCTTGAGAAGCCTTTACTCCTCAAAAGGCCCACACAGAAACCACGCCACGTTTCCACATCACATCCTCATGGGTTGCAAGTTCGGACACGTGATTTTGTTTGATGCAGTGATCTTGTATGGAGAGGATAATCGGATCATGGGTTGACGGTTTGCCCGGACAGCTGGCAAAGCATAACCATTGACATACCTTTTGCCAATTTCTTTGGGTTTGGGTAGGCCGCTATTTAGAGAATATTTGGGCAAATTAGGCCTTTCCAGGAATTCGAGGTGTAGGCAGCGGGATGCAAGAGGTTTGGCGCAGGCAAAGGCTGAGGTCTTTCTTCAGCGGTTTGCTAATCACCCTCGCAGAAAGAATCCTGGTATTAAGTTCTTGCAAGCTTACACACCCCAGAAATTTCTGATGCTTCCCCGCTTCCCCCGCCGGGCACATCTCTCAGATAAGCATGAATAAGATGGTGCTGGCATTTCAGCTTTCCATCTGACTTACTGACCTCGACCTCCAAGACTCCCTCTATTGCAGTGGGCCCGACCGGCTAGCTCTTGTGACGAGAAGTCTGCCGATATCCCGGGCGGTTGATTTACGTCAGCGGATGTGCCGAAGGTTTGTTTGCAGGTTTGCCCGACCCCCCCCCATGTTTAAGCCCCTTGCCTTGAGGCGTCTGACTACCGGTTCAAAATCTGTTGGAGGCTGTATGTGCCAACAGCAAGTCAGTGTTGTGCACCTAAAGGCATGATAATACTTGGGCATTTGGATTTGACCTAGACATACAGCAGTGCTTTACAAAAACAGGCCTACCAGACCGCGAAGGGAGAGAGGCCAGGAAGTCTCGAGACACTTGGCTTCTTGAGCAGCCCTAATGCTTTAGCCCACGAAAAACTAGGATATGAGGTTTTACAGCTTGGGGGACTTCCATTTCACAAGCTGCACGCCAAGATGCAGCTGGCCCACGCTACAGATTCAAAGAGCTTTGCGCATACTGTGTCCCTGGATGTTTGTCAGGATCCCATGTTTGACACGCGTCATTCTGGATTCTTTGGTGTTCAACGCAAGCATTTTTCAAAAACCTGTAGAAGAAGGATTGTCGAGGCTGAAGGCTATTTCGGTTGTAGAGATCTGGGACGTGAGTGTTGAAGCTTATATGACACGGTTTGCTGGTTGGGAATGCGGTCGAGCCGCAGGTTTCGCGGAGGAACCTACACTGCGTGCGTGTATCGAAATGGCACTAGTTCATTCGCAACTCACGCTTTGCAGAGATTTGGGCGATGAAGCCTGCCCATTAAGAGCCACGGCGCCCTGATCCGGCTTTGGGCGTGCAGTTGCGGCAAACGTGTATGCCACGTAGATGGTGGCCAGAACGACTGGGCGAGATGTGGATGAGGATCCGGGAACGGAATAGTTCCTCGTCATCCCAACTGTTTGAGGTGTTTCACTTCGAAGCCAACCCTAGATAATCATTCAAATGACCAACTCTCAACCGGGCGGAACAAGCACAATGACAATGTTTGCATCAAAACAAAAAGCCCGAATCCCAGCTACGGTCAGTCTGTTGGCTCATTGGTAAGCACCAATGTGTCCAGAAGCCCCGAATCCACAGAAGTTGCGGTAAGAAGCCTCTGAGGATGCTCTGGGACTATGCCAAGGACTGCTTGTGTTTCAGCATCAGAAGCTTGGGCCAGATTCGGGGCATACGCTTCTTTCCCAAGCATCATTTTCTTAACTTGGTGTATGACTTGCTAAGGGCTTCCTAGCAGCATTCAACATCAGCCATAGTTCAAACTATTGGCGCGAATAACGTCAGGCTCCAGGCCTCAGATTTCCATCGTAATGCCTCACATCTCACGACTACTCTGCTAAGTTTTGAAAATGTTGTCCTCAGAAAATCTTATTGTACAGCTTGCACCGTGAAGAAGTCGCTTGCCAGTGCTTGTGCGACAGGACCCTGCCAAAGGCTACCGATTAGAGTCCAAAGCAGCAGCCTCAGTTCCCGATAATTCGCCAGTTTCATGGTCCGGCTGTAGAGGTTCGGGGACAAGGTCCGCATCCGTTGTTGGACGCATGCTTTGGGTTCTGTCTTTGCGCCGTGTCGTAATGCTCTCTCAATGTGGAGTGCCATGGAGTGCCCGAGCATGCAGCACGAGGACATGCATCTCCACATCAGGCATGTTGATCCTCGGGCACAAATCATTTCCAGGCCACAGCATCATGCAACAGTTAGCATTCTACAAAGTGACCGAGAAGACCTTTGCCGAAATCTATGTTGCCCCATGTTGGGCTCTGGAAGCTGGGTACTTGCCATCCACAAAAGGAAAGCTCCGCTTACTCGAACAGGTGGGTGATTAAAACAGAGGAGCAGACTCGATCAGAGTCAATTTATTCGGACTTTCGAGTATTGTTGGAGGCTCGTACCCTCGTTCTGACAATGTTTACATATCCTGAGAAACAGAAGCACAGAAGCTTTCAAGCCGGTTCCTGAGCTTCACTGACACCTCTGATTACCCACAGGTCAGGAATAAACCCTAAATCACGTGGGCAATGTGTCTCGTAGCGGAAGCTCCATGAACCCGAAACCCTGACAGAAAGCCAGGTGGGCATGAACGCCAGATGGCACGGTCGCCTTCTAATCCGATCAAAGGTTTGTTGCTTGGATTGCACATCAGGCCTACCTGAAGGCTTCCGGGAAGTTATCAGCCAGCCTTGTTGAACTCTTCGCTGTAGCCTACCACGATAAGATCTATTTAAAGGAGACTTATAGCCCCACTTCTGACAACATACGCAGAACCAGTTCAAGCTCGCAATCGTCAAGCTGTCCCAGCCTGATCCATGTTCGGAATGCTAGTGAGAACTCAAAATCTGTTCGTTGAGTAGGGTGTTGAGGGGTGTAGGGTTCTGGGGGAGCACAGCGCAGTCATCAGTTTTAAGGTTCATGGGTAATTGCTTCTCCCTGCTAACGAACCGCCCTAATCGCAAAAGAACAGAAAACCCCAAATCCTTGAGGTGTGTTTTCGAGGGCCAAGTCCCCTTGGAAAGGGGGCCAATTCGGACGCTCTTAATAATCAGTTAGAGGAGGTTCTGAAATATTCAACCTTATGATGAAGGAGATCAAGGAATATATGAGGGATCAGGGATCTCCTGCGTTTCCTCAATTGCATGGTTTTCGTATATAAGCCTCTCATACAGGAGTTTACACAAGGGAAGCCGACAGAAATCTAGTTAAAACTATTAATTTCTGTTTCCGCAATTTCTGAGTTTCCGTTCTTTGTTGAGAAGGTGTTTGAGCATGAACAGGGGTGTGTGTATGTGTGTATGTATATGTATAGATGCATGTAAATACAATTTGAAAATTATGTGGAATCAGGGTTTTCCTACTTGGTTCTTCAACTGTTTTCTTGTATGCCCAGTAAAAGGAGATGCTATGGAATAATCAACAGGAAATCAAATTCCGATCAGTATTGAGAATTTCCTTTATTTGCTGAGTTTTCTTCTTTTCTTTGGGAGGAGTTCTGATGGGTTTCTAGCGCTGCCAGAAAGCAAAACACAATAGTAAAGAACGCCGTCATGTTTTCTTAGTTGGGGGGTGGGGAGCGACGTTTATCGTGTAGGGGCTTATGCTGAGTCCCCCAATTAGCTTTGAACTTAACCTACTTCAGAGACTTTCAAGCAACCGAATACGTGAGGGCCTTTGTCTTCATCCTACGGGCAGGCACAGCAAAGGCACGAGGACGGTCGCCTTCGACCTTATGTGAGAAATTCGAAAAATCTGTCAATATCCACAAGATCCATTAGTACCAAGTCAGGAAACTAAGTTTGACGGATTGTGTTTAAGAATTTCTTACAAGGAGGATCTACCTTGGGCCTTTTCCCCACAACACTATCGGCTTCTTTGAAGACTCTTCGACTTGATGCCCCAGCCAATCTTTCGGGTGCTCTACTCTATACATGCTGAGAGCTGATCCTAAGGCCACGCGATGTGTGAACAGCCTTGCTTGGTGGCCTTAGAGAGTATATAGCTTCTCAGCATCTGCGGTAAACTCTCCAACCTGATGCAGAAGGAGTCCCCCTCCAGAGATGCCAATTCTCTCTCTGAGGATGTACAAGACAAGGCACCCCTTCAAGAAGTAACTGCATCCAGACCGCATTCCCGCTCTAAAGCATGCCTAGACACCAATTAGCTGTCTTCTAGGCCTTACATCACCTTGGCCAGGTTTCGCGTCAAGCTGATGCGACCACTGAGAGGGGTGTGCACCGTTTCAGACAGAAACCGAGTAGGCTATATTGAAAAATGGGCGGCTCGATTTCTTCGTCAACAATTTCTACCATAGTCGATTCTGTTTCTACCAGGTATGGGAACCGGCAGTGTCACAACACCAGAGCTTGTTCCTACCAGCCTTGAAGAAGCATTCGGCTTAACAGGATTTGCACTCATCGGTTGAAGAGGCTGCATGCAGACAGTTGCCCATACACTATGCATGAGGGTGTTTCAGCGCGGCAACCGTCAATTTGCCAAGGGCAACTTGCTTGAACAGCTACTATGAACTACCGATACAAATATCGTGAGCGTGGCTCACTTTTCAGGGTTTTCCTGATCCCGTTGCTACGCGCATCATTTTCTGTCGGGATGCAAGAGATTCCAAGATGTAACCATGCAAAGTTCTTGATGCGCAAGATTCTATTCTCGTAGTTGGGCAACCATAGAAAGGTAACCGTGAAACTCTTGCCGTTGAGGGGAAGCCCTCTTCTCTCAGGGCCCAAAATTGCAGAACTCAAGACAATGAGCCTCAACACTTTGGACTCCTGGCCACATGTGGTAGATAATCTTGGGCAGAGCAGATGCGAGTTTCAAGTGACACGGAAATCTGTGACTTTGTAGGAGCTCTCTTCGGTACTCTTCTGAGGTTTCGAGGTCTTGCCAACATTTTTTCTGAGCAGGCTGTCAAATACATACACACTGTCCCGTCCTAGCTTTTGTTGCCCTAAGCCCCAAGCGACTTAACAAGTGTTAGCCATATAGACCCTGATTGAGGCTTGCTGAAAACAGCAGGCAAGGATGTTCCCTTCCCCTTGTCAATCCTAACGGCTGGTTAGAAAGGAATAAAGGAATATACTCCCAATAGAATTCCCATACTACATTCCCTTATTCCCTACTAGCCACCAGTGAGATCTGGGCCAGGTTGGGAGGCATTTGATCCAAAATCTGAAGCTCGGCGGAGAAGAGCTGACAGCCTTGGGAACAGTAGTATCGTAATAACAACAGTAATAGTAAATGCAACAGTAATAAGAGTAGTGATAGTAGTAATAATTCATAGAAACAATAGCAGCAGATTTCAGAACATTTTGGGTTCTCTCCAAGTATGACTTTCCATTTGGGGCACTCCAAGTTCAAGGGGCTGCGTAGTCAATGTGGGATCGGATCTCGGGATCTGTCGAGTCTTTCACGAGATCAAAGCTCTCCAAGAACCTTCATGTGGTTCGCAAAAAGGGGCTACCAGAAAGCATGTCCAAAAGGGTGCAACTCCACAGCTTTTGGCAGAGCATTGGGCAGCCGTAAGACCCTAAAGAATCAAAATCTTGGGTTGGGATTGGACTTCGTAGTTTCAGTTGCTCACTTGCAGCATGTCAGGGCTTCTTTGCACGTCTGGGAGTGCACAGGCTTTCTGTCATGTGGGACCTTCTATTTAGATGAATTTCTGGTTAAAGTGGCAACGCGTATGGTCTCAGGCTTGCATCCCCAAAGCCTGGAGTCCTGAACCCTTATCCATCTTACCACCTGCACATCCCTGAGCTCGGTACAAGGAGCCGTTTCTAAAGGCTTTTTGTGCCAAGGGATTTCTTGGGCATCAGATTCGTCTGACGGCCCAAGCGCCTACCTGCGCAACTCTCACCTCTACGAGGAAATCGCTTGCAACAGTGCATGACAGGCATGATCGAGAAAAGTCCTGATCCCCACAACTCTTGCACCGTGACAAATTGGTTGTCACTAGACCCTGGACCCAAATCCAAAACAAGCTTGTCCGCCTTCAGCCTCAAATCATTGACCCAAATCTCAAATTCAACTCCGCACCCTACGTGTACGCGCTGCACGTAGGCTGAGCTGGACATGTAGCTGTCAAGCTTGACATGGTAGGTAGCCCCCAAGATCTGTAGAGCCTACGCGATTACACCATGCTTTCCAAGGAACTCCGATTCCTCCGTGCAACCGCCAGGAACCCGGAACCGGCTCCACTGCATGGCGCTTTCGTGGCATACTATAGTACGCCGTATAGATTTTCAATTATATCTTAGTATAGTTTAGATTATCGTATATTATAGTGCTTCAAAGGGTTTTAGTTTTTGGGGGGCTAGGGGGAAAAACCGACTCCGCTGCATCCCCTTTTGGTCATTCTGGGAATGGAAAAGAAAATGGAAACTACAGGGATTATAAGGGTTATATAGGGGTTGCAGGGGTTATATAGGGATTATTAGGGTATATCTTGGGGGTCATAAAACTGTAGGTACTTGGAGCTACAGGTACGCTCTAGTTAACGGCCACGCCGTAGACTCTGCCCAGAAATTGCAAGGTTGGCGCTCACCCCCAACCCTCGGTTAAAGTAAGCAGCTCCTGCCCTGCTTGGGGCGAATTGGGGGTGGACATTTTTGTTGCTTATTACAAGCGCATCGAGCAAGCAGGCAAGTTTATGGTTGTTGCCACAGTTCCTAGACGGCCAGGGTAACCGAACAGGGGTTCCAAATTCAATGGTCCAGCCTAAACAGATGTCGCAGCGAGCTCGGAAAACTCTGCTTCAATACTTTAATGCCGCAGTTTGCCGTGTTCCAAACTAGGCCGGAGTTAACAAATCAAGTATGGGAGGAGCACTGATTCCAACCCCAGTTTAACCACATACACTACACTTAAATTCTCGATTCAAAGACGCGAAATCTGAAAGGCGAGAAGTCTGGGTGGCGGCGGCGTGGCCCAACCAGTGCGACACGCAGCTTGCGGGGCTTCGGACAGGGCACAGCATGAAGAGCTTCGGGTTCAGGGTTGTCAGCGCGGTGCTAGAAACGGACCCCAACAAGGGATGCTGAATGCCAACCTCAGTAGGCTGAACT
Organism: Symbiodinium pilosum; assembly: GCA_905231905.1. Lineage (NCBI taxonomy): Eukaryota > Dinophyceae > Suessiales > Symbiodiniaceae > Symbiodinium > Symbiodinium pilosum. Next base: position 89,952 of record CAJNIZ010000769.1, on the reverse strand, counting down.
CTTATAATTACTTATAATCTGACGCAGAGATTCAGGTTGCTGCTGGAGATTCCCATGTAGCAGTCCCTCCCAAAGCCCCATGACCTGCATGGGCGCAGGCCCCTAGGCTTCAGTCAGAAACTTACAGTCTACCCAGAATTTCAGTGCTTGCTAATCTGCAGGCTTTCTCTCAAAAATGGGTATTGATACTTGAAAGAACTGCAAGGTTAGTGGGCAAACAACTATGCCGAACCAGCGGCACGTGCCTGTTTCCCTCTTTGTGTTGAAATGAGTGTACTTAGGGGCTATGTTCTTCCAGACTTTCTGCCAGTCTTACTGAAGCTATGATAAGCCATTTTTTGGCTCACGTGCCCCAATCCTCATACCTGTTGCCTCAAACGGGACGGTACAATAACCCCGTGCCTCTTGGTTTAGTCTGGGCAGGTCGTTTAAGTTCTTGCTCTTTTCATAAAAAGCCTTCACCGATAACCAGAGGAAAATTACCGATAAGGACAGTTCAGTGTAAGCAGTTCGATCAGAGTGTTTTCCATTCCAGGTGATGATTTTAACCGATAACGGATAACGCTACCGATAACCTATCGATAACACGTTTGAGCACCTGAAACCACTCGGCAGCCCATGGCCCCTGCCAAGGCTGTACAGTGATGCGACATAACTCACCCGCTCGCAACACTCAACCAGTACCCGCCCACAGCTACAGTTCACGTTCGCAGCATGTGCTGAACCTCTTGGATATGTCCCTGAAGAGCAAAGCCCCAGTCAGAGGAAGTTTACTGATAACATCATAATAAGGAAACCAAGCTTGGGAACGGGTTCTTTTACTGCCCCAACTGAGGTTGCTGCATTCTTTGTGGGTGGCCCGACCCCAATTGGAAGACATAGCCACATTATTATGTGAGCCTTGCTCCGCATCAGCAACGCCAAGCCCCTTTAGCTGCTTGGTTGGCTTCTTTTGAATTCATCACTTAAAGAGAGGCTTCTCCAGAAACAAGGTTCCTTCTGAGGGACTAGTCACTGGAGCAGTTTGGAGACCACCTTCAAGCTTTGTGACTGCAACTTCATTGCGCGCAGTCCGCGGTGACGAAGACTCTGTCAACAGCGAGCGCATTAACGCTACCGTCGGCCTATGCCCCAGCACCTGAGGGAGATTTGGTGTGTAGTTTCAGAAAATCAGATATGTTTTTAGCGGGATTTAGACAGAACTCATTGTTTGGACTTACCATGAGCCGAGACATTTTCCTCATTAGGCAGCCAACTTGTCGAACCTGCAACCTAGACACTAAGCCTCGAACTGAGAACCAATGAGCCAAGCTGCGCTCCCTCAACACATGTTGCGACAGGGGGTTGAATCAGGTTCCATTTTCGAGACATTGTGCCTCAAAGCATGCTCAACTTGCAAGTTGCTACTTTCACCCATCGTTGTTACTCAAGTTACACTTTAAGGCCAGTATTGCGTGGTTCTGCGGCGTGCATACCGCACAAAGGGTGTTTCAAGGTTTGATTGCGTGAGGATGTTCAGCTGACCAGCTCTCCCTTGTCCTTGTTTGGCTGGTTGTGGCCGGACTAGTATCGGCAGCATATGGAGAGAAGTACTGGACAGGTCTGCGTCAAAGCAGGCAACTTTCCAAATTTCACAAGTAGCCTTCATTTTGGCTTTTATGCTAGAGTGGCCAGCAATTTCAGCAGTATCAGCGCGAGAGGACGAGGAGGAAGCGAAGGAGGATCAGTGGTGACGTATTCGTGGATGCCAGAAGAATAGTATCTCGAAGCCGACACCAGCACCCCCAGGCAGAGGCTTCTGCAAGGCTGAGTCCTCAAGATATGCCTGTGAACGCTTCATGAAGCCACACTGCCAGACCATGGGCGCCACGATGGCAGAACCGCAGGCCGCCTCAAGCTTGGGAGGGAGGAGTGGTTTTGGGCTAAGAGCATGTAGGGTAGGGATGGGCATAATGCTGAAGAAGGGAGGTACAATGAGCCTCCTGCCATGGCTCAAGTCTTCGCGCAAGCGGCAAAGCCTGCTTTGAGTTTAGTGAGCTTGTGGCTTGAAGCCTTAACGGGCTTTGGGTTCCTGCCCGAACTGTAACGTGTTCGTGGTTGTAGTACCAGCTCCTACAGTACGTGGATGGCCATGGTCCACCCAACCTTAGGGTTAGGGTCGCTGAGAGGGGGTACTGAGTACTCACGGTCAAGGGTTCTTCTGACAAAGGAGCATAGTTCGTGACCTGCCAGATTCACCTGCACGGTCATACTTGAAGCTGCGAGTGAAATTAACTTTCTTTGCCGTCTCTTCTTTGAAGAGCGGTCATGCAATCCTGACAATCCTGCAAAGCTCCGATAGCAAAACACAAATGCTTTGCCAAAAAAGAGAAGCCGGACGCAAGCACGTCGCCCCAAGCCCGGCAGCCTAGAAGTTGAGGTCTACATAAGCTTCGATGTCTCCACCTCATGCAAGCCATACCCCTGCCAACTACGCACAGACCGAACAATGACAAGCCATGAGCCCCATCTGATTTGAAGTGTTAAGATCCGAAGCATGCTCTTGGTGAGCCTGCTACATGCAACCATCAAAACGCATCGTCAACATCTCAGACCCCAAAACGCAGGGCGCCGTTGCGCTGGTTCGAGAGCCCACGGATCTCTCCTTGCCCGAAGAGGATGCCAGATCCCCATCATGGTTCAGGGTCCAGGAGAGTCTAGGGGGGTCCAGGATGTATGTTGAGTATTGTTGAGTCACGAGCCTTGACATGGCTTTGTCCTACAGGCTTGCCTCATTCCTGACCAATCGCATCCGCCCAGTCTCATAAGACCGTCAGAACTGCACATCTTCCCGTGACCCCTACTGTTTCTGCGGACCCACTGCAGACTTCGTGGTGCTGCAGAAGGGCAGGGTACTTCCTTATGGGATTGCACAGTGGATATGTGTGCTCGGTGCTTCTAGGTCTGCTTGAAGTAGGCTGCTTCAGCTCACAAGACCGGACCACAAGACGAGGAGAGCTGTGATCGCCACAACTGCCTTTTTTCATGCAGTGCCACTGCCCCTGTCATGGACATATGAGGGACTACCACTGACCGTGAGCAGCAACAACCAGAATTGCTTGCCAAAGTTCATAAACACAATGCTGGCTATTTAGGGTGGTGTAGATCTTAGCTTAATCCACGCCTCCAGCAGCAGCAGCAGCAGCAGCAGCAGCAGCCTCCGATGCTAAAGCCGCAAGACCCTTGCCTGAGACACTCTACCTCTTTTCCTGGCCTAGGTGCTCATAAAGGGCGGCACAGGGGAGAATGAGGTGATCAACGGAGTCTACTTCAAGCTGTTGAAGCCTCAGGTATAAGGTCTAGGGTTTCCAAATTTCAGTTTCCAGGTTTTAGAGGAAAGTTCCACGTTTCTTTGATTCGGGTTCTATGTGACATGATGTTTCTGCAGTGGACCAACGAAATGCCGGGATAAAGAGAGATGCTGTCCGATCGGTGATGCAGCTGCCCTACATGATGAAGCAGCAAACCTCTGTCGGCGGCATGCGGTGGCGCAACGTCTGCTCCGGCCCACCCTAAATGGCCTGGAGGGGTCTAAACCTCCAAGGACAGATGTTCTGTGAAGAGTAGCATAAGGGTCGAACCCAGTGATTGGAATTCATTTTTTGTGCCAGGCTACTGTGTGCGAATGGGCCCCCTTTTTAAAATGTCAACTGTAGGGCCTACTGGGATTATCATTGCACCATCATTGAACTATACTCCAGGAATGTTTTTTTCTAAGTTGTCCTTTTCTGCGGGTGGAAGGGCACCTAGTCTGTCAGAATGTTCTCCACAGGTATCAGACTTCTTGGAGGTGTTAATGGCCGGGAGTTTAAAAGTTTACTGATATAGGTTTCAATTTACACCCAATTGGCCAGTCATTGTTGCTCCTGGAAGATAGAAGAAGCAGAAAACAATCAGAAACTCATTCTGAGCCCGGGGTTTTGATGCACCCACCGCAGGATGCGAGGTTGCGGTTTCGGTGGAGGTGGCGGTGGTGGCGGTGGTGGCGGTACTGGTAGTACGGCACTTGAGTGGAAACCCTGTGACGACGTTCGGTACAGATAAGGATGGACTGTTTGTATAGCGTTTCAGAGCTTCAGCCCAACATCCTCAAATCCTAAGATCCCACATTTTGAGGATGCATACCTTTGGCGTGAAAGCTTTCAAGATGGCCAAGCGCTGAGCACGTGCACTGCGGTTGAGGGCTTGGATATGATTTTAGTCTTAAGGCGTCCGGCTTGTGCGATTTGATTTGGGTTGGGGCCGGGGCTTCTGCGTGCCATGCTTTGGGGCTTCATGGGAAGATGAGGTTCGAGATCTGATGGTGAAAGGTTTAACCTAGCAGTTGAAGATCAGTGTAGCTGTTCTTTTGGACAAGGCCAGTACAGGCTGACAGCTTCTCAGTCTCGCCTAAGACTTTCTTGTTGTCTGTTTTCTGCACCTGTGACTTGGCCTCTGCAAAATGGCGCCTAATGGTGAGGATGGATGGGACTAGCCTTTATGGAAGTAACGGCAATCTAGCAATCATGATCTCTGCGTTTTCTTCCCAACCTATACTCCGGGCCCCTCTGGGACGCTGGCCGTATAGATGCTGTGTGCCCGCCCGAGTCACTTGCGCATCCCCGCACGCAAGGTTCTGAAATTTTCTTCACCACTCTCTTGCAATGGCGCAGTGGGTGCAATCTGTTGAGGGTTCGGCCCATCGTTTGCAACACCTACATGTACCAAGTGCAACTCAACGTTGAAGCTGAGTTCCCTTTCGTAGGGTAGTCTAGTCGTATGCACGCAAAACTATAGGACCCCAATGCTGCAGCTACAGAAAGTTCTTGGACCCCATGAAGGGCTGTATGAGAGATCGTGCACAATTGAGGAGCATCCCTCAGAAAACAGGTCATTCAGAACAAACAAGCTACACGTCGGAGAATCCTTGATAGGCTAGGGAAAGACCATGACTTCTGAAAGCTTGATGGCTAGTTTCTCTGCGCCAGCTACCTAAATTCTCAATTTGAAGTTCTGGACGGCACGCTCCCTCCGCAACCTCGATGTGAATATATGTGAACACCATCCACATGCTGCGGCGAATTCGCAGTGATATTACACAAGAAAGTAAACCACACGCCACGCCGCTACCATGACAAAAAGCTGATGAAGGTGAAGCAGGTCGGATACTACTCTGCCACTCCAATTGTTCGGCCCAAGCCTTGGATTTGCCACTGTAGGACATTGTTTAGCATGTTTTGAGTTTGCGCTGGGATTTGGGTAGGTTGCACATGAGATGAGATCATCGAAGCAAAGGATCCTCGAGTTCAAGACCTTACTAGCCCAAGATCTTGAAATTACACCACATCGCCCCTTCAGAGCTTGCAAGACAGATGTCACTTCTAGAGGAACGTGCGAGGCGCTACTGAGCTGCTTTCCGTGTGCAGACACGTAGAGCAAGACCTTGGATTGCAGGACCCTGCAGACGGTGTCGTAGACACCCCGACAACACCGAGTCGAATCGTTCTGGTAGACACGTAGTTTTGAGAGATTGGGCAGTCTGAAGTCTGGCTTCACTCCAAGAGCCTCTACCTTGGAACAGGGTGTCGAATGGGAGTTTGAGGGTAATCGATAGACTAGAGGCATGGCACATAACATCCATTGTTTTATCGTATGTTACATGATGTCCATTGGTCTGAGAAGTTACAAAGATGACTGCACTTGTAAAGGTACGTATATTTGCGCAAAAAGGCTTTGAGGAAGGGTCACCGTGCAGACATAGGAACGTTCGAAGAGCTAATGTGCATGTGGGGCGAAGTGCCTGCAGGCCAAAGCGCATCTTTAAAGCGGAAGGCAAACTCTTCAGCTGGCTGAAGCCTTTTTCGTTGTAGCCGTGTTAGGGGGCGTCTGAAGGGATAATTGCTATTTGGCTATTTGATGGATCAAATGAATAACGAAAATTGCCATAGACCGCTCATCTGGAGGTATCTGTACTGGGACATTGTTGCAAATGCCTGGGCAATCTCCGAGAAGCATGGCGCTCGGGGTTGAACCTTGTGACCATCACGGTAAAAGGGAGCTCCACGCTGGGAACTGCCAAGGTTTGTTGGGGATGATTACTTAGACTAGGGCTTACTGTTTTTGTCGGCAAGCCACCACAGGCCTGGTGTTTCTTGAATTTGTCTGAAGTCTGAAAACCTGCATTTTGCATGGTAGCATGACAGTGAACTGGGCTTTTGCCGTGCGCATGATATGCTCACCGCTGCGCTTGATTCTGCTGTGCAGCATGTCCATTTCTGTGGTAGAGTTTGCTGACAAGTTCTGCTGGCAGCAATTTCCGGGAGCAACAACCCATCTGTTCCAATGCATGAGAGCTTCTGAACACAGTTTTGCCCGCCGAGACAGGATTCTGGCAATCAAACGGAGGCAATCAGGCGTTCCAAGCCTCCAGCTGTCCCCCTGTCCACACTTCAGGTTCACGCTCCTGTACTTGCAGTGTCTGAAGCCGTTGCCGTCTGATTTATGGTTCGATTCCAATTCTTTGGAACGATTGAGTTTCACGTACTTATGGCTAGTCTCTGGGCCCCTCTAGGTGCGACCAAGCTTGAGAACCGAAAGCCCTTGACCTCACCCCAACGTTGAAAATCAAGAAAACAAGCTGCACAGATCCTAACACCTCAGCCTTAAATCCTGAAGTCCGGAGCCAGAAGCATGAAAGCCTGAGGCCGCTGGAGGGCGTTTGTTCGGCACCCGGGTGCGCCTTCTGCCAGCAGGCTCCCAATTTCGTCCTGGGGTTCAGATAGGTAAAACTGTTCCAAAATTCTGTGTAAGTGCCTTTGATGTAGAATGTTCCTCAATCTGCGCAGCAGGGGTGAGCTTTGTTGCTTCCAGGGATTCCAGTATTGCTGTAGACCTTTGTTCCTCCAATTTTTTTCTGCGGTAGCCCCGAATTCGGCAAACTTCATCTAAATTCTCCAGGTTATGAATCGGGCCACTCAGATGCTGGACCTACCAGCTTGCTTCCCTACGCACCATCTCCCAAAACACCTATTGAGGGCATCGCAGCCTTAAACCCTGTGTAGCCTTAACCGCCTAACCCTGACATCCTAGACCTTAAATCCTGAAACCCTAGAACCCAGAAACGCCTCTGTGCTCATGCCAGGAGGAGGTGGAGCTGGGATACCCAGAAAACAAGTTCTTGCAGGGATTAGGGATTTAGGGCGTAGGGTGTGTTAGGTTTCTCGAATATTGGTAGTTTCTTTATATGGGGTGCTTTCTGTAAGGATGCACATTGTTAGGGGCTGCAAGGATTCTATCTGAAGGTTTTCAGGATCCGTATGGTATAGATGCGCGAGGCCGTAAGGGAGGGAAACTAGATTCGGGAGTTTCCCATTTAGATTTAAGAAGGTGTGAAGGATTCGAGGCCCAGGATTCACGCCTCAAAGTCGTTGATTTGATTTGAGTTCTTGATTATTAATCCCCCTTGCAAGCCCAATACAGTTGAAGCCTGAAAGTTGGGAGACTGCCGTCCCAGTTTCTTGCACATCGAAAAGGTCGCCTAGCTCATCTTCCAACTTTGGAGTCTTCCAACTTCTTTCTTCCAAGTTTAGAAAATTGGAAGATGACATGTATTGATATTTGCAATTTCTATTTGCAATTTCTATTTGCAATTGGGAACGAAACCAGCTGAAGCGGGTACAAAGGTAGGTAAACTGGATAGGGCGGTGCCCTCCCTGTCCGTCAGGCACACCCACGTAATGAGCAACATGCCGGGAAGGCCATTCTTTGTTTTGGAAGGAAAAGGCGAGGAAACGCAAAGTTGGAAGATTTTCTGCAATTTGTGCATCAGACGAAACATCTCATGCAAAATGCCAACATTCGCCCAAAATCCATTCCAGTTTGGACAGTCTAGCATCCCTCCACCCAACGGAAACTTTTCAAACCCAATTAAATCCAAGCGTGGCGCGGGTCGGCCAGGACAAAAACTTTTAGCGCCGAATCTGTTGGAATGACCGCGCACATGGGCTTTTACGCTGCATCCAGGGGATGTTCGTGTTGCTGCGTCGTTTAGCGTCGCTGTTGGCGGCGCAGGGCCCAAAAGGAGGGGGAATTCGTGCTCAGTGGACCGCGGTTCTTCCATCAGGGCAAAATCAGCGTGCCCTACCCGCCGGCTTGTGCTGGAATGCGTCCCAGTCTTGTAGGTCCGCGGTCTGCCGGGCCCAAGATCCCCCAAAATGCAAAGTTGGAAGATTCCGCAATGGCGATTTAGTCATAGCCATGGGTTCCCCAGCCCAAAACGCGAGAAACGGAAAGTTGGAAGATTGGATACTGGGCCCATCCGCTCCGTTCAGCACCTTCCAACTTCCAGGCGTTCACCATAATGTAATTGAGGACATTGCATGGCTACACGGTTTGATTATGGCAGGTTGTTGATGCCCTGTATGGCATCCTTCTTATGACCTATGATGCAGAAACTGCAGAATCTAGATCTTGTTTTGCTTAAGGGCAGCATTTTTCCAAATTGGCAGGCGTCCTTCTTGGTGCATGCCATGTTTGGGAGCCACAGTGCTGACTTCATCTTGCGGACGGGATTTGTAAGAAGCCTCTCTGGTACGTACAATATCTGGACATCTGACAAGTTGAGCATCATCGTATATATGAGTAGTTGTGGCAAAATTGAAAGGTCTGCTCTAGGACTTCAGCTTTGCGCACCACCGTGTGATGGCAGACCCTGGCAAGTCCTTGAGGCAATTCCTTGATTCTCCAGGAACCTGAAGAAGAGGCATGTGCTGCAGGTGATTTTCATTGTTCTGCTTGGGCACTGGGTTTTTGAGAAGTGGATGGATATCAGCAGCCATTGGAACCGATATGATGCGCACGGCTGCTCTTTGCAGAGCATCCCCCTTTGGCTTTGCAACTGCACGTAAGCTACAAAAATGCCCTACGTGGAGCGTGATTGCGGGCTGGACCGCATCACACAAAACCTTGCATCCATAAACATGTACCAAACATGTGTGCGCAAACGGGCTGCAGCACTGGCTCTAGGATCGAGTTTTCTCAGCGCAAGCTATGAAAAGATCCTTAATCTAGCTGCAACCTCTCATCTAGCTGCAACCTCTCAAATAGTAAATCTATCAGCCGCCATCCGGCACAGTACAACTTTGAAAACAGCCACGTGAACACCTCAATTCTCGACACTAACCCTGAGAACCCTCCAGACCTCTATGCTCTATAAACAAAAGCTCTGAGGCACCCATCTTTGGTTACGAAACCATGGTGCGAACCCCAATCTGGCCTGCCTCCGGCTCGCAGGGATTCATGGATTTGGTTCTCTGCGTTTTGAGTGGAATGCTACGGGGGTTGTTTTGAGTGTATCAAGGGGCCCTGAGATCTCATGCCCCGGGTATTCGCTGGGGATCATCCCAGGGCCCTCCACCCCTCACATCCCCCATAAGCCCCCCCACCCCACCTCAATTTAGTACCAATATACAACGGGCAAATATGTTGATAGGTGGGGAGTTTATCTTAGTAGGGGAAGGGAATTAGCAACATGCCCTTTGTACATGTGTAGAATACCCCGCCGCAGCTTTACCTCGCAGGCCAAGGCCCATCACTTCGGCCTTTACAGGACCGAGGATTGAATCTTAGCATTCGGATTCAGCGTTGCAGATTCAAGGCTTTAGGTATTGGGGTTGAGGGTTTCGGGCCTAGTGTGCAAGACAGAAACAGCCTGCTACCATTTAGGAAATCAAAAAGTCGCCCAATCTCGACCCCGGAAACCTTTCCTCAAAACCCTATAGCGGCCGACCTTAAAACCCAGGAGGTTAAACCTCATTCCCAGAAACCCAAACCCTGCCCCCTTAGCAACAGCTCATGTCCCCGGCACTCACACCAGGCTTTGCAGGACTTAGTAGGCGATTCGCGAAACTTCCAGTGCCCGCATGCCGTACCAGAGTAGTTAAGCCTTCTTCACCCCTCACACCACATTTTCAATGCATGAACCCTGCATCCTACACCGTCTACAAGAGCGTCTCAGCCGCTGTACATAGGTACATTTGGCACGGCTACTCCGGGGCACTGATGGCCGGAGGCGTGAACATTGCCGCGCCCCCAGGCAAAGTCGTAGGCCTTCCAATATAATTCCTCTCGCGGGAACGAAGGGTCAGGGTCTATGTCCGTGTCGGACGGGCTCTAGCAGTCCATTGGGAGGGAAGGACCCATATTCATCATGGGAATGGACGTAGGAACAGATGCTGCTCACATTACTGTGCGTGCGGCGTTCGGCTCAGAGTTTCAACATTGTTGTCCCGCTCTTTTCCGACGAAACCCACCTGCACTGCAGCAGCCCTTGATGTGAGATCCGCACAACAGCCAAACCGCGGGTTAGGGAAGGCTCATATGCTCCTCTTTGAATCAGCTGAGTTTGAGGTCACAAACTCTTTCAGCAAACACCAGACAATCTCCAAACAGGTGTTGCTTAGAAGTAGCACTCTCTTTTGCGCTCCGTTTTTTCTGGATCCCGTTGTCCTGGCCAAATTCAGATGAATGTCCAAGCTCTTGATTCAGGCTTTTGGTTGCGTGCTGTGCGCACGGCAATTATGAAGTTTGGCAAGAGTACCGTACCCATACCCCAAAGCATCCATCCCAGACATCCCTGACACAATTGTACAGCTATTGCCGATGCACCACATGGTAGACGCATTCTACTTCTACTGCCAAGGTGGAGGAAGAGGAGGAAGAAGAGGAAAAACAGAAAGCTGGCTTCACCCTGAGGCAGCCTTCCAGATTCTTTGAGGTTTTGGGAGGAAGGTTTAGGATGCCGTAAGTCGTTTTTGTATCAGCACTGGTGACTTGACATGACGTTACAAACGCTTCCAGCACCACATCTACCTTCAGCCCCACAACGTGCAGTACTTACCCTTACCTCAATCCGTGCAGTGTCAGATGGTGCCAGATGTTATTTCTCCCAGACATTGTCGTTTATACTTTACAGTGGAACCCATTTAAAGCACAGGGCTTGTTTGGCCCTGCAGGCATTATTCTTTTTCAACATTGTCTCAAGTACTTGAAACACACAGTTGCAAGGTCATGCCAGCACCACACTGACATTTTGCATGTCTGCCACGATTGTTGACCCGCTCTGTGTATGGCTAGTATCGGTATGGTAACGGTGATGGCCAGTGGGCTTAAAATTTGAGGGTGAATGTTTTTAACGTTTGCAGGGCATTGTAGGGCTCCATGTAGGGGAGTGTAGGAGTGTAGGCATGAAGCCTCAAGGCCGCCCGTAAGCTGATTTCAATTCTGTCAAATGTGTGAAGAAATCGGAATTTTCCACACCTCCATCTTCGTGTGTTGGTTGAAGGCCTACATACAGAGCTTTTCCAATAAGTTTGAGCTCCACTTGTGCCATTCCACAGACTCATAGGCAGGCCCATGCAGGCAATGTAGGCCCTGGGCCCTGTTGATAGACACTGGCCTTTACATGGTCTGATCATATCTTTGTAGCAGCCGCAGAAGCCAAGCAGCGTCACACTCGTTTGCGAAAGCTTCCCGTTGCAGTTCGATGCTCGTGTTGAGGTAACACCGAGGTGGCAATGTGGTTATAATGTGACAACATTGCCGCTAATGTAGTAGTTTCCATTATCTTTTCCATTACCCTTATAAAGCCCCAATGTATCCTTATATAATCCCTATATAATTCCTGTAGTTTCCATGTTCTTTACCATTATCCCCGTATAACCCCAATATTCTATTGCTGAATCAGCTCCAGCTTGCCGGCAGTTGGTGTGCGTCCCAAGTTTCTGCTCTTTTTGCTAGGCCTGATGTCCTGTCAGGAAACTCTCATAGACCAAGCCGAACTTCTTCATAAGCAGGTTCCGCCGGTGTAGTAGTTGTGGAAATGTAGTCCTGGTTCTTAGTACACCATACAGCAGTTACCGGATACCTTCAATCATCAGCAACCGCATCGGTTACCCTATTTGAGCCCAAGACCTTTCTGATGCAGGGGCCTTCTGGGCCCGCCGGCACCCGTAGACATCATCAAAGCTGAGAGCATCGTGGGCTTCCAGGCACTTTGGGTTTCCCGTCTAGAGTCCTGACATTTAAGGGCTGGTTGAGTTTCATGCTCTCTTTCTTCGTGATTCGGGATTTGCAACATGGATATTGAGATTCCGACATGGTGGTTCAGGGTGGCCTGCGGGCACAGCACTCAGGAGATAGCAAGCAAGGAAGCAAGCAAGCAAGCAAGCAAGTAAGGGCACAAGTCCTTCATACGTCACAGGTCTTACGTTGCCGTGTTCCTACAAAGCTCATGCTACTCTCAGCCCCGGTCTGTTGAATCTTCGCCTCCGTGTCAGGGCTGTCATGAAATCAACCTTGGATCTAAGAGAAGCAACGCCAAGCATGATCGGCTAGTTGGCGAGCAGGAAACTGTAAGCTGATTGGTGACTCCTGTTTAGCCGTATTTGCTTTGGGTACCGACTCCTTCTGGAAGAGGAAGGTGTTCTTGGGCGACTCACACCCGCCTTCATGTCATCCCTCAAATTGATTTCTAGGTTGCTTTCAAGTTCAGCCAGGACTGTGCTATAAGTGGTCAAGCAATTAGGGGACTTCCTCAAATCTGTCTCATAAGCCCAGAAGCTGTGAACCCAGAGGTCCAAGGCTCCATCGAGAAGCTGGGAAGCATCGGCAAAGGGCTCATGCTCAGGAGCTTCCCCTGACAAATGCCTTAAGTTCAATACGATGCAGGTCCCACAATGTAGGTTCCTACAAGCCATTCGCGGATTGCTGCGTACAAAACAGCTTGATCTGGCGCAAACGTGCCCTAGATAGGGTCTCTGCTGAAGACAGGGCACCTTTGGCTGGCGACTGCGGCTAACTGGGTTCTATGGGTCGCTTTTCTGCTGCAGGGCCCTGCTGTCGTGGCTCCAACCCGAGCCATGTCCTTCAGCAGCTAAGAAGAGCATACACGTAAGCACTTTCGTGCCCCGAGTTGCATGGGGCTTTTGTCTACTGCCACTGGATATCAGCTATGTTGAATGCTTCAGTGTGGAGCAGAGCACACTGTAGCGCTTCTTGGTGGGCACGCAGCACTCTCTGCCTGCTACTGCACTTGCCTATGTCTGCTTTGCGCAAACCTTCTTGTAACAGACTGGACACGGCGCATGTGTCGGCTGCATTTGTGAGCGTAGCATTTGTCATGCAAAGCTTGCAGAACAATGTCTCCCAGGAGTATCCTCGGGCAAGTAGACATGTCGATTGCAAATGCGGATGGAAGTTGGTGTGCCAGGCGTCCTAGCTGACCGCTTTACACAAACTTGGAGGAGTCCCCAAGCAAGCAGCAACATCTAATCAGACAAACTATTTGAACGTACTGAACAGGGCAAGGTTCACACGACTGACTTCGACATGCTTCAACAATTGCCCATGACGTGTGCTCAAACTGCTATGCAAATGGCAACCCTACCTTCTCCAGTTTTGCAGCAAGTCTTTGTTGCATATTCGTTCTTCCGCGCAGGATACCAATGACACTTTTCGGCCGGCCCGTCTACGAGTTTGAGGGCGGTGGACAGTGACCACACCTTCTGGGCGGATTGTTTTGACAGTTTTCTGGACTGAAAAGGCTTGAACCCTTTGTGTTTGAGGTTTTTGTGTTTCTAGAGATTAACTTGAAGAGCTTCAAACTTTCAACAAGTTGCTGAAGTCAACTAAATATGTGCTTATGCCTCGTAGCCCCATAACCCTCTAAACTTATACGTTGGAAGCCAGCCAACCCAAACGGCAAGCACGGGGCAGGATTGTTTGGGGCTTCCCCTACACATCCGACATGCGGCAAGTCTTCATTTGAATGCTGAGAGGACTGTGGCAAAGAAAGCAGAAGGAAGGTGCTCGACCTCCAAACTGTAGCCGCTAAACCTGCACCGACAACTTGCCTAGGGCTTCATCGCGCAGAACTGCTGTCTTCAAACTGAGTTTACATGTAGCACCCCACAGGCCCGCCCCACAACCTCAAGGCTACAATGCTCTCAACACCAAGTGAGCCAGTGACCTGCGCTATAGTTGCTTCGGCCCCCTGTAACATGTCTGAAATAGCCTTTCTTGCCACCTTGAGACCATTCCTAGGAGACTTTAGTGACCACCTCGCGCGCCCATCAGCAGGAACCGTGAGTACTAGGGCCTGCCGCTAGCCACAATTTGGTTGATTCTCCTGTTCTGCTTGTTGTACCCCACCAATGATGCACTTCTTCGGTAACAGCTTGAAGTGTGCTGGGCGTACTTTCCTCATATCTTATTGCACGCGGTCTTAGCTCCAAATGCAGGACTTCCTGAGAAAGACTGGCAGTGTCGTGACGCGAGCATATGACGTTATCCCAAGGAATACCTGTTCTGAAAGTGGGCGCAGTGGGAAGTAGTGCCCCATGTCACAAACCAGAACGCAGCAGCAAGGACCTTGACATGTCATCGGCTGAGCCGTGGTGGTTCACATTGTACAACCCACGCTATACACCCTTACCTGCTGAAACCATCCCTGGAGGCCCATCAGGTTGTGGTCGCCGATATTCCACAGAATTATAGGATCCTTACCAGCACACGAGGTCCCGCAAAAAGAGCTTTATTTGGATGCTAATGATTTTCAAGTGTAGTTACAAGTAATCATGATCATACTGCATCTAACCTGTTTAGAATTATTCATGAACCTCTAAGTGGGTCATGTGCCGTGAACCCTGGATACGTATATGCATGCATGACGGCTGTAAAGGGTCCGTAAATTGCCCCCATTTCGAGGAACACCACAAAACCCTAAACCCCATCTGTAGAGGTACCTGTATTTCCTGAAGAAGGAGGCCAAGATCGCAGAGGGCCAGTCAGCCAGCTGGGAGGACGGGAAACTGGCTGGTGCTAAAGGGGGGAGTTGGGGGAGAATATGGGGATGATCAAGAGGATGATTCCGTTTTTTCAATGGAACCCACGCCCACCAATGCCGCAAGAAATCTGGATTCAACGGTCTAGGAGTCAAGGGCATAGCAGGCCTTTTGGGAATAAGCAGTTGGAGGATTTCTTCTAGCATTTATCTGGGTGCATCCTGCAGTTCTGTTGGGGGGTTGGCGGGTGGGGTGATGATTCTGCGTGGGTTGGACTACTACCACTCCTCCTCCTCCTCCTCCTCCTATGACGACAGCAAATACTCAAAAACAAAATACTAGCACTCATCTTCCTGCTGCTGCTAGTACCACTGCCAGCAGCACCATCGCCAGCAGTAGTACGTAACACGTCGACGGCTGCTACGACGCCGTTTAATGAACTGCCACCACCAGGGCCTTATATGCTATCATATGTATCTTGTGGGGAGGAATTCGGAGCTGGCGTGGAGCCTAACCCACAGAAGCTCTTCGAGTCCACGCGCCAAGCTTCTCTTGGACTCAGCGGTTTACCGGTCTATGAATTAGGTTTTAAATCAGAGTATAGTCCATAATGCTGATTCCTGCAAAACCTCACATGATGATCTTGGATCAAAGCTCTAGCAGAGGTATTACTTTGCATTTGTGTCTGCGAGTTGTTGTTTAGCATAGGTTGGGGAGCTGTTGAGGCGTCAAGTTAATTGAAGTTTGTGCGCTGGCCTCTTTTTTTGTTGAAGGTTGCGGTGTCAGGCTTAGTCAGGTGTATTTTGGTTGTTGACGGCCACGGGGTTCAAGCTTCCCACAAGGAAACAGGTGCTTGGATTATTGCTACTAATTAAGGAGCGCATACAGAAGCCCCATTCATCCTTGCATAACACTTTAGCAAGGACTGGTGAGTGTCATTCCACATGAAAAGGCAGTGGAGTAGTTCCATCAGGTTTGGGAGTTCAGCTATTTTCTTATCATGGCGTGGCAGCACAGACACTTATGCAGGGACTCGTAACGGATATTGGCCAGGGTGGTCCATGTTGGCACGGACTTGGAGGGAACATTTACCAGGATGTGACGTGGAGCTGGAGACTTCACGAAGGCTGTTAAGGCCCATGACAGTTAGAGATCATTGATGGAGCCAGTGTGGGAGAGCAATCACGATTTCTTAGCCTTGAGAAGCAATGAGTTTTATTGACCCTGCAAGGGCCAGAGCTCTACTCCCTCGTGTCCTTCCATCCCCTTCAACCCCGGCAGCCCAGACTTCCCAAAACTACAGCATACACCAAATGCAGCTGTGATACCGGCGTGCATATTCAGAGTTGAGATGCTCGCTCTTAAGGTGCGCGGACCCTTGTACACTTGTCCACTTGTAGGCGTGGCAAAGCCGCAAGAATTACACCCCTGAAAGCCTCGTGAGTTTCACGCACAATCCCGACCTAATCCTGAAAGTCTTGCTCACCTCCGATCGAGGATGGAGGGCTACTGGGCCATTGGCGTAGATGTGGGGGACGACAGTGAAAGTGAGCGATGCCTGGGCTACTGTGAGGCCGGCCTCCTCGGGTTCAGACTTTTGAATTATCTGGGTACTGAGAATCCATCCGGGCAACCCTGAGACTTCCACAAATTCCACAAGCCTTTTCGTTCTTTACAGTGGGCCTTTTTTGCAGCGTGTGTCTTAAGATACAGAAGTAACGTATAAGCCGCTCCGTTGCAGCCTCATGTAGCTACACCAACACCGTCCCAAGCTCGATCTCCAAAAGTTCATCAAATTGCGCTATGTCCTTGAATCAGGGCCTATGCGGAAGGGTTTTGCTTTGTCTCTCAGGAGGGGCGAGAGCCGGTCTTTTCAGAGCAAGGCTCCAGACCAATCTTCTCAGTCAGTAGTGATGGCACAAGATGGCACCCAAATTGGAATTTGGTATCTCAGCCCCAACCTTCTAGGCACCCAGCCCAAGCGCAGAATCAGAAGTCGCGGAGATTGAGAACAAAAACCCTCGACCCCAGAGCCTGAAAATCCCTGAAGCCTGGCTTCCAGGATTTGGCCGTGACACCAGATCAAATACAGAGGCTGCCCCGGCGGTATGGGTACGGGTGGGCTTAAATAACTTCAAGCCTGGGTCTCTTCGCATGGGATTTCAGATTCTCAGAAGTTTTCAGCAAAGGGCCCAGCTGCCATCACGGGGCTTTCCTGGGAGTTCTGGTTATGCAGGGAAGTTGTTGAGAAAGTGATGGATTCCCTGCACCTCATGCAAAGGAGACCTTACATCTTCGTACCGTAGTGTTAAGGACTTAGCCGGAGGATCCCCGCAGAATCCTGAGTAGGGTCTGTTTCAGGCTCCTAG
The DNA here is from genome assembly GCA_905231905.1 of Symbiodinium pilosum. Lineage (NCBI taxonomy): Eukaryota > Dinophyceae > Suessiales > Symbiodiniaceae > Symbiodinium > Symbiodinium pilosum. Next base: position 72,725 of record CAJNIZ010000769.1, on the reverse strand, counting down.
AAAACGCATCCCGCAGCTTCCCATTCTAGAGCAGGCTGAGAGTTCAGACGTAAGTCCTGGGTTCTACGATGGGTACTCATGTTGGTGAACTGTTGGAGCTTCCTCACAGTTGATCTCTGATGGTTCTGAGAAAAGCAATGTAAGTCTTATGTAAGTGTTCATTGAATGAAGGGCGTCGTGTTTGAAACTTCCTGGGCAGGAGTTTCTGAATTTATGATTGAGATCTATGATTTTGTCAGCATCAGCCCAATGAGGACCCTGTATCTTGGGAGGTGAGCAAGATTTCGACACGCTCCTTGTCCGCCCCCTCCTCATGATCCTTCTACTCCTGCTAACCGCCTGCTCCTCTTGCTTCTACTCCTACTCCTGCTACTCCTATAATCCCATCATGAAGAGACGGCTCCGCTTCCAAAGACCCAGATCATTATGATGACCAAGTCCCCAAAACACTTTAACAGTTCTCAAAGTAGCCTTCTTCAGGTGGTGTTTGGGGGACCTTGATTTTGCATACCAATTCCGACCTTGCTGCAGGACTTGGTACGTTCGGGGAGCTAGCAGCTTCCATTCAAATCCTGAGCTCAAGTGCCAGACTCGGTGGAGAGCACTGGTTCCGTGGGGTTGGCGAAAGGGTCTTAAACTTTCGGAAAACTTTGGTCACTTGTGAGGGTGCCCTTGTAAACAGGATCTGACTTCTGAGACGGTATACAATGCCTATAGGCCTAGTTTGGTTCTGCCTGCTGCTTCATTCCGAATATCAATGCAAATATACCCACACCGCATATCTGTAAGTACCTCTTCAGGGCTTGGCATTAACACCTCAACCTTCGGAGCTTAGTAGATAAATCCAATCCAGGTACACGTAACTACGCGGCAGCTATATGATGCTGAATTAGGGCTCGCCCCCACTAGGATGCAACCTTGCGCCGTAAGTGTGTCTTACCTATAGTACTGGCCCCTCTACTCGCTGAAGAATACCCTGGAGATTCCCCTCCTTGGACTCTTTGATGTTGCGTAAGTTGTCGCAGTCACAGACAAGTTGACAATAATAGTCGGAAAGAACAGTACCAACAGCAAGGTTCCTCTGTCTCAATGTTTCTGCATAGCCATACCGTTTCATCTTAGTCACCTTTTCCTTCCTCAGAAAACCGCTTTAACCTTCTTAACTGCGGCAAGTTGAGCTTGTTCATTGGAGCCCTACTCGCTGCATCATTCCCGCATTTCGCTCCTGATTTGTTTTCAAAACGAATACTCTGGTAATGCAAAGCTTGAACACCCTCTGCTGACATTAGAGCTTGTAGAACGATGGACCATGCAAATAATTTCATAGGGCCGCGTAGGAAGATATTGCCATGCGACTTTGTCGGCGGTTTTGATGTGAGAGCTTCTGAAGATCCAAAGGCTGCTTGCATGCACAAACACTCCATTTAAGCGCCCCGGCACCCTGGAGAATCTATATACTTACTCGGGCTAGGAGTTTGCTGGGCTTGCTCTCTAGCAGGATGAAGTCGCGGCAGAGTCCCTAAATTGCGTTGCTTCCTGCAAAGTAGTGCATCACCATTGTGATCATGCACTGCATGCATCCATACTAGGCCGCAGCTAGCCCGGCTAGACTTAGGAAACTGGAGCCTGACAAATCTTCAGGTGGCTTTACATAAGAAGTTGCCGTGTTTGGAGTACTAGCGCCTAGGCCTAACTGGAAATTGCACAGACCTGCCACGCGGTACTGTATATTAGGATGACTCTTTTCTCGATGGCTCTCAGCACTTGAAGAACTGACGGAGTCTTCAAACAGTTAGAGCCCAAACTACGAGCCATCTGGAAGCACCTGCTGCGTTGGCTACTAGTGCGGCAGCCCAATTGAGCTGCTCTGGTGGGATGTACCACTGATCTCTTGGACGTTGCTCATTGCCCGCAAGCATACACTGCTAAGGCACATCTTCCTTTTCCCAGCCATTAACGCGACACGAAAATCCTCAAAACCTGCACCTGAGCCCCGAACAGGACCTATATATAAACGTCTGCAAGCCCTGAAGCCCGAAGAGTCCCACTCCCGGAAGACCCAAAGCCCAGAGGCGTAAACCACTGACCCCCCCCCCCCCCTCAAGCACATGTCCTGCCCCCAAACGGTAGCTCATTAAGTCTTTGTTACGAGCAGTTCCATGTGCATGAGTATGGGCTAGAAGAACCACCGCTAACGATTCGGGAATAGGAATCGTAAAGAGGGACGATGATGGTGGCATATACCCTTATGGCACGACCCATGGTCAAGAGCCAGAGCCAATGGCGCAATTCTCCAACCAATCCACTTGCAGGCCTCCTTGCTGTTTGTTCGGCTAGTGAGCTCCGGCTTGGTCAAGAACACTGTTTCAGGTTTATTGTAAGGGAGGCTGGGTGTACCCTTTGAGTTATAACGCCCTCGCCGTCTAATGAGGCCCCAAGAAGGGAACACGCAGTGATTCCTGTAAGATTGAAATCAGTTCATAACGGTGGGGTAGGATCCGCGGCAGAGAAGCTGAGGCTACGGGTGATTCTGTCGAGAGTTCCCCAGGCTAAATGCGAAAGCGCTCT